>JAJEJO010012605.1:0-20113 GCA_020662805.1 Glaucomys volans | reverse complement strand
CCAAGAAATTAATTCTCCATGCTTAGCCGTTTATTTCTAGGATGTAAAAGAATTACCATTTATATCTCTTCCATAGATTTTTCTAACATTCTGAGCATATATTTTGGTAATTTGCGTCTATGTATTTTATCTGTGCCTCTGTGAATATTCACTCACTTTTTAGGACAAGTCCTAAGAGATTCTACCAGGAAAGGTTTTCTACATATCCTTCTATGTGTGTATGTGGCTTGCTTTTATTTTTGCTCTTTTACTTTTGTTTTTGGAAAGGGGATTGAACCTGGAGATATGTAGGTATATCTGCTGTCTTTTTTTTTTTTTAATTTTGGCACAGGGTCTTGCTAAGTTGCTGAGGCTGGCCTCCAATTTACAGTCCCCTGCTTCGGTCTCCTCAGTCACTGGCATTACAAACATAGCCACCACTCCTGGCATGTGCATGTTTCATTTTAATACTAGAATGTTTCAAGAATTCCACTGACAAAAAAATATCTATCTCCACTGAGGCTGGAATATTTTCATTGACTTAGCAAAAGTATTTGAGAGTTTATTAATATTGAAAATAATGTCACGTGATAATACTTAAACTGAGTATTGTTAAATGAAAGAGAAAATCATAGATTTAGTAGTTTACTAAAAATCATGTTTTAACTTTCTTTATTGATGTGAAAATTGCCTTTTAGGGTGTTAATAAAAAATAATTTCTGAGGCAGAGGACTGAGCTGATGTTTTGGAGTCTAAAATTATGTTTTACTGTGTGATCAGGTGTGTCTGTGTATTGTTCACCAGGATGTGTATCAATAAGATCAGCCACTTTCCCTGCTGAGATGCACAGACAGCTCACTGTCACACTGGCGTCTTTCATTTCTGGAAACACATACTGGTTCCAAGCAATGTGTTGTCTGGCAATGTGTGAATCTCCTCTGGGACCAGTTTCCATTTTGGAAATATTTATCTTAACAGCTCAGACACAGACACTTATCAAACAGGAGACCCTCGGGAAGGACACCAACTCTGTGGGCATCAGTAGAATAATGCAGGTGGACACAATGGGGCTCCCTCCTGCCCAGCCAGGGCCACACACAAGAGGGAGTAGCGAGAAATGAAATCCTAAGAGAGGAGGAACCTGGAGACTCTGACACGAGCCTGCACTGGGTGGGGCAGCAGGGCCCTGGGGTCCCAGAGCTCTGACCCAGGTTTGTCATCAGGGCAGCCAGTGTCCCCAGGAGGCACCTGCACTCCAGGCTCAGCTTTAAGAATCTGCAAACAAATGGAGCAGAATTAATCACAGAAGACCACCTAAGACACAGCTTCTGCAGCCCCTCCAGCTTCAGTTGTTTGAATCACTTTATCCTCACAGAGGACAGAGAAGAGCACAGGAATCAGAGGAGCCAAGGACAGACTGGAGTGAGAGGCACCTCGGCTTCAGCTGCAGGAAAGGGGCAGAGGCTGGGCTCAGGGCATTCTGAGGAGGAGGGGCCTGAGCCAGGCACCAGGGGAAGAAAGGAGCACCTGTGCCCTTGTCAATCACCTGCACCTGGCCAGGGAAGCAGGAGGCAGAGCAGGAGGGTCCTGAGGCTCCTGCTCCAGGGCTGCATCCTGCAGGGTCTCAGTCCTCTGTCCTCCCAGGGACTGTCCGGTGTCACCTCCTTCCTCTGGTTTGATGTTGTTCACACTTTTCCTGAAACACAGTGAATAGGATTCCTGGAGAGAGAGCTGGCCTCCTGGACACCTGCATGTGGGAAGCAGAAGCAGGAAGTAAGTGGACTCTTCCTCCACCTGCTCTGGATTAAGGCAGCTGAGAAGGAGGAAAGGTGAGGCAGGCCCTTGATCCCCTGGGAAGCCTGTGCCTCATGGCAGGGAACATTCTGGCCTGGAATGCTTTCTATTTTAGCGTCCATGATGGTTTCCTGATTCAGAATTGAAAACTATGCATTGACTCTTGCCTGGAGGTGACAACTTTATGTGACTCTCCTGTCTCCCCATCATGCTTGGGACAGTCACCCTGAAGCCACATCAGGAAACACTCTTACTAGAATGCCAGAAGAGGAAAGAGCGAGCCATCGCCACCTGCTGGTGGTGATGTGGGAAGTGCTTTCCTGCTCCAGCCACAGGGGGATTGCAAAAATGGAACCCTGTGGAAGGAAGGTTAAGGTGACTGTCAGGCTTCACTGACCACAAACCCTGGGGAGGAGAAACAACAGAGGTCCAGGTAAACTCTAGTACATATCTGGTCCTGGAAGCTCTACTCCCAGAACCAGAGCTTAGGATCAAGGCTCATGGGCCTGCTTTAGTGAGGGATGGAGCCGCTGTCCCTCTGGGATGAAGAGTGCATGTGAGGAGGTGGAGGAGGCTTAGTGGGGAGGCTGAGGCCCAGAGCCAACTGTAAAGGCTGCTTGCTGTGTGAGCCTCTCTCCTGACAGTGACAGTCACAGGAGGACAGCAGGATCCCATGAACAGGGGCCCAGGGGGAGGAAGGGCTGGCCCACCAGGGGGGAATGGAGGTCCTGGGGCACAGGGAGCTGCTCTGCATCCTGATGAGGAGGTGAGTAGGCAAGTCTGGGAAGGGTGGAGGCTCAGAATCACACAGGAAAGTGGGCCCATGTCACTGTGGCTGAACTCACAGCAAGACAGGAGGACACGATGATGGCAGTATGAAGAGCCATGAATACAGCAAGGACCAAGGAAACCACAGACTCCTCAGCAGCTCTGTTGATCCATGGAGCTGGAGCCTGCCTTCCTCCTAACTGCCACAGAAACCCAGGGTCCCTGAGGATCCATGAAGGTCCTCCTCCCAACACCTTTAGGGTTCTAACAAGAACAAGGGTCTTTCTTTCATGGTGAGACAGCACTGAGCCTGGGGAGATGGAAAGCAGAAGTGCTACTTACAGCTTGAAGAAGAGCAGGCTGCCAGGCAGGGCCACTGAGGGCGTCCTCCCCAGGGCCAGGAGACAGGCTGGGTCCTGTGGGACAGCTGATGCAGGGTCCCTGGGCTGCAGCTGGCCAGGTTCTCTGCACCCTGTGGATTGGCTGAGGTGAATAACTCTCTGGGTTCCAGGGCTCAGGGCTGTGTCTCCTGCTGGGTTCTCTGGCTCAGGGTGATAGGCGGGCACACAGGGGCCCTGAGTGGGAGCCTGATAGGAAAGGGGTTGGGTGTGGACTTTATCAGCTGCTCAGGGAGGGAAGCCATGGCCTCTAGCCAGAGCCTCCAGCAGGTGCAGACAGTGAATTCCTTAGAAGAAGCCATGTAGTGTTCCTCCTCATGTCATGACGCCGGATCTGAACCCAGTTTTGGAGGTTGAGTGGTGTGGCTGTCCAAGTGGTGTTACAGAGGAGGCCCCATTTGCCCTGGGCAGAGCAGGGAGCACTTCATACTCGTGAAGATGAGGAGAAGTGAGAGTGAAGGTGCAGTTTATAGGGTCGCAGTCAGGTTCCTCATTTCTATGGCACTGTGCATCAACCAGACCTGAGAGTCTGAGGAGTAGAAACAGTACCTCAGTGTGGTTATCATTATTGTGTCTTTTGTTGGTTCACTTTAGTTATGCATTAGAATTAATTCTCACATACTTATAAAAACACAGAATATAATTTCTCCTCCTTCAGACTCCAGAATTTCCCCTTTTTCTCCCATTCTATCTCCCCTGTCCCCTCTACTCTAACAATTTTTCTGCTATTTACTCTTTCTGAAGAATTTGTGCCTGTTGGTCTCCATACAGGTGAGGTTCACTGTGGCCTATTCACACATGTGCACAGGAAGGTCTGATCAGATCTCTTCCCCTGCTCCTCCCTTATTCCATCCCCCCAGACCAGTCCTCTTGATCAAGTGCAAGGCCTCTCTTCTCTTTTGAAGGAATATCCCCTCCTTACCCTCTCCCCACAACCTCCCTCTGTCTCTCGCTCCCTAATTTTGGACTGGCTTCCACATATCAAAGATAACATTCATCCTTGGATTTCTGAGTCTGGCTGATTTGACTTATCATGATGTTCTTCAGTTCCATCCATTTCCAATGAAATGTCATAATTTCACTTCTTGATGCCTGTAATGCTCAGTTCAATCTATACCACATCCTCTACATCCATTCCTCTATTGAGAGGCTCCTGGGTTGATTCCAGAGTCTGGCTATTGTGAATTGTGCTTCTATAAACATTAATGAGGCTGTGTCCCTATCGTGTGCTGATTTTAGTTCTTTGGGGTAAATACCAAGAACTGGGAGAGCTAGGTTATATGATAGTGCCATTCCTACCTTTTGAGAAATCTCCATACTGTTTTCTAGAGGTCTTGCATTAATTTGCAGTCCCACCAACAATGTATGAGTGTGCTTTTCCCCACATCTGCACCAACATTCATTGTTACTTTATTCTTTGTTTACTTTATTCTGAAATTGCCCTTCTGACTGGGCTGAAGTGAAATCTTAATGGAGTTTCCATTTGCACTTCCATGACTGCTACAGATGTTGCACATTTTTCATATATTTGTTGGCTGTTTTTCTGTTCTGAGAAATATCTATTTAGCTCTTTTGCCTGTGTATTAATTTTTTTGGTGTTTTTTTTTTAGTTCTTAAGTATTGTGGATATTGATGTCCTATCATGTGGTAAGGATCTTTTCCCATTCTCTGGTGTCACTTTTCATGCTCTTATTTGTTCCTGTCACTGTGCAGATTCTTTTTAATTTGATGCAACCCCACTTATTGATTTCCACTGTTATTTCTTGTGCTTTGGGAGTCTTGTGAAGGAAGTCGATTCCTGTGCTACGATATTGGGGTGTTGAGCCTACATTTCTTCTAGCAGTTGCAAAGTTTGTGGTCTAATTCTTAGGTCTTTAATCCACATTTATGTTACTGTTTTTCTTGTTTGATATATATGACAGTAAAGTGTATTTTGACATATTACACATCCATTGATTAAAACTTATTCTAAGTAAAACCCCATCCTTGTGGTTGTAACTGGGGTGGGTTTACACTGGTCATGTGTTCCTACACAAGGACAGGAGGGATATGTCATGTTCATTCCACTGTCTTTCCTATTCCCATGCCCTCTCCCTTCCTTTCACTCCACTTTGTTTAATCCAATGAACTTCCAATCTCCTATCTACCTTCCCTTGTTGTGGGTTAGCATCCACATGTCAGAGAGACCATTTGTCATTGGTCTTTTTTGACTGGCTTATTTCACTTAGCATGATATTCTCCAGTTCCATCCATTTATCTGCAAATGCCATGGGTTCATTCTTCCTGATGGCTGAGTAACATTCCATTGTCTAAATATACACCACATCTTCTTTATCCCTTCATCTGTTGTAGGACACCTATGTTGGTTCAATTACCTGGCTATTGTAAATTGAGCTTCTATAAACATTGAGGTGCCCTTTGATCCACTTTGATTGATTTTTGTGTTGTGGGCAAGACATGTTAATTTCATTATTCTACATATAGATTTCCACTTTTCTCAGCACCATTTGTTGAAAAGGCTGTCTTTCCTCCAATGAATGTTTTGGCACCTTTGTCTACAGATAGACTCCTCTCTTCAGATTACAAAATGTTTACCCCATAGTCATGCCCCAATTCCCACTTCCTCCAGCCACACTTCTCCACTTCAATTAATACCATCAGGGATTAATTCACTGAGTGGGTTAAGACTCTTACCACCCAGCCATTTCCTCTGAAACTTCCTGGATTGTCTCACATGTGAGCTTTTGGGGGACATGTCACATCCAAACCATAACAGTCTTTGAGGCCAAAAAATCTATCTCAAGTCACCTAATCTATTGGTGGTGTTTTTCATTGAATCTTTCATTTTGTTTATTGAGTCATTTCCAGGATTTTCATTAGGTTCTGTATCAGAATCTCTACCTTTATTGATGTGATCTCTCATGTCCTATAATTTCTCTCTTGTTACAATCCTTGTATCTTCCTTTAGCTCATAGAACATTTTACTATGAAATATTAAAATCCTTTCTCTGGCATTTCCTCCTTTCTGGTGTTGATGGAGTCAGGTGTTGAAGCATTATGTGCTGTTTGGGGTGGGTATTTCCCTTGACTTTTCATAGTGCTTTTATGTCCACCCATCTATTGGGATGGTTATCACTTTTTCCTTTAATGAAGGGACTGCTTCGTGAGCTCCTTTTCCTCATGAGCCCTGAGTTGGGGGAATATGCAGGTGTTGATCATCTACCTCAGCGTGTGTCCCTGCTGATCCAGTGTCAGGTCCAGCTAGGGAGATGCTGCTGCAGCCTGTTCACTACAAGCCCATCAGAGCCAAGCCTCCTGCTTTCAGCATTAGGAAGGTGAAGAACGTGTTCCTGTGATTCTCCACAGTTCCTCTAATCCAGGTTTAAACTCATCATGAGGTTCTGGATCAGATTGAAAAATTACTTATTGAATATCAAAGAATTGCTATCACATTATATGAGGGCTGAATGGGGGAAGATGAACAATTGGTCAAATGAGTGAGAAAAAGAAGAAAGAAAAGAGAATAGAATGATATAAACAGATGTAAAAAGGAGAAAGAGGTAGATGGGGGAATTTGAGGTGTTAGCAGACAGTGTGAGAGGGAGAAGAGCAGGTGAGAGGAGCCAGTGTGAACTAGGGCTGGCAAGACATGGACAGGGAGAACGATTCAAACTACCCCTGTAAAACTCTACAAGAAATACATTCAGATGGGCTCCAGGTACAATGCTGGATATCAGGGTGACAACACTCACCCAGGCACAAGATTAAAGTTGACATTAGAGTCAAGCCATGCCAAGGGGAAGAACACCCTTGCTGACTCTTGGCACGGGTTTCACTAGGATTTGGGACATTTAGAAGATGTGCACCAGTCTTTGGCCCTGTATCCCTCCAGAGGGCCTGGGCAGCAGGACCCACTGCCTAGGTGCTGAGGACCTCCCACAGCCTCGCTCTGCTTCCTCAGCCCAGGGGTCTGTGGCCAAGTGCTCAGGGGGTGAGGTGCTGTGTCTGTGGTTTGTTCGTCTGTGTGTAGAGGGTCTGCATGCAGGCTCTGGGCTGTGGCTGTGACTGCTGTGGTCACTCTCTACCAGTTGCCCTCTGTGGGGTTCTTTCCTTGGTGGCACAGAGCCTGGTGGCTGTCTATAAGCACAGATTATGTTGTGGATACTCCCCAAGTATTCTAGGGGCAGTAGTGTTGGTACTGGCCTATGCTGCCCACTGAGGTACTGTCCTTACTGCTGAGCAAAGGGACTCAGATGCTTCCCCTGGGTTCTTGTTCAACTGTTGATGTTCTGCATGGGAATCTGATGCCCTGTGCCCATTGAGACTGTAGCAGGGTCCAGCCAGCATCCAACAGTGCCCTGTCACTCCACAGTTGTGGTCCAGGGTCAGGCTGGGGACTGTGGCTTCCCATTGCCCTGGACCCAGGCAGACTTCTGCCTAGACTGATCTGCTGGATGTGGAAATGGTCTGGACACTTTCCTTTAGTCTTCCTGGGGACCCAGGCACCTTTTGTCCTGCCTTCCCCAGCCACAGCCACAGTCTGGGGATGCACAGCTCTATGCCCTGGATGCACAGGCCTCTGCTCTCAAGCGTGGCCCAGGCAGGAGCATGGTCAGGGGACAGTCTCCCCAGGTTCCTAGGACTCAGGCACTTCCTGCCACACAGGTCTAAGGCCCCCTTCCCCTTCCTCTGCTCAGGGCCTACATCACCTTGCTGCCAGCTCTGAGCTCTGACTCCAACACCTCCAACTCTGGGCCTCTGCTCCTTCTGTCCTGGACCTGGTGCAGCTGAGTGGAGCACTGGGTCCACCCAGCAGTGCCCAGGTGGGCTGCTCCAGCCTGCTGCCCTACTTCATGCTGAGGGTCAGGGGGTCTTGAATCCTTTCAGCTAATAGTGATTCACCTACAGGTTCTCCCAAGCTGGGGTCTTAAGAATCGTCACTGCAGGATGTTCTGGCTTAATTTGCTGCTGTCAGGAGTTGGGGAGGGGCAGTGTTGATCTAAGGAGGTGACTGGTCAAAGTGGACTCCACACAGTGACCTAAGTGCCCAGCAAGGCTCTCTGCTTACACTTTGGTTTTACGCTGCTCAATCTGCTTCAAGGACAGCAATGTTCCCATCACCTTGTAATTTTTCTGCTTTTATCTCCAAAGGTTGTTGAGAGGATGAGCCTGTGAGCTTTCCTCCTCCCTCATTGTCTCCCTGTGGACCCTTCCCCTTCCCCACCTTGGTCTGGGTTTGGTTGGTGAAATGTGGGCTTATTTTCTTTCTGGTAACCAATCCTGATGTGTCTGCAGGTCTCAGAGCATTTCCTTTCCTCCCACCTCTCAGGTCTATCCTTCCTGTCCATCTCCTGTCTGTGTCTGGGGAGGACCAGATGCCCTGCCCAGCCTAGTTGTATGTGTGTTAAGAACACCCCCTCAGTGGTCTGCTTCTCAGGTCAAGCACGTAGGTGTGCCAGTGGTGCTGTTGGCAGGTGTGAGTGGAGCTCAGTCATGTACGTAGAGGTCAGGGACACTAGTTGTTCCCAAGGGCAGGTGACTCTGGTCATGGCAGGAGGGACAGTGAGTGGTGTGAGAGGAGGACAGCAGGAGGAGGTGTCCTCTACTTCAGAGGGCAGCAGAGCTCCTTAAGTGAGGGTCACATGTGTACATTGTGTATTTTTTTATTGTTGTATTGTGTGGTGATCCTGTCTCACTCAGGGTTGAGGACTAGAGCCATCAGGAAGGTCTCCATGTGTACTAAGCATGTACACAAGCTGCACACCATTAACATGCCTATGTTGTGTGAGCCACCTGGGACTTAGATGGAAACTTCATATTTTCCCCTTAATTGAATAATTTAATGTGTATTTCCTAAGATCAGGGACAGCAATTCCATCTTTGTGAAGTCAGGCAACCCAGCATTGATCCAATACCATCACCTGCTCCACCAAAGATCTGCCACTCCTGACAACAGCCTCCTTTGTAGCTGTTAGTGTTCATATTTTAAGGTAGAGTTCAGGATCCTGAACTGCTTTTAGTGACATTTTTGTCCTCTTTCCTGTGACATTTGGTCTTTCCCTACCTGGAGACGGCTGGCCTGTGGTCTGTGTCCAGTCCAGGAAAGGCACAGAGCATGCCTAGGGGATTAGTGTGAAGGTTCTTCCAGATGAAACCTGAGTAGGGCCCTTGGAGGGGCCACAGCAGAGACTAGCAGCCTCCAGTGCTCTGTGCCTGGGCCATACCACCACGGTGTTCCCTGGTTGCATGCAAATATACATATGAAATAGATGTACAAATATGTATATATGAAACATATAGATAGATTCATAGATAGGTACATAGATGTTTGCCTCCAATTCAATCGAGAATATAAAGGGCACATTTTCTCCTTCCCCGTCATGCTTCAGCTAGGACAGTCCCAGTCAGTGGGCTACCTGGTGTCCAGGAGGCCTGTGCATCATGGACAGGTGCACCAGGACAATGCCCGGGGGACAATCTGAGATGTGTGAGCACATCTCTCCATGAGCCGGTTCTAGACTCCTCCACGTTTGTCAGCTCACACCTACTGTAGGGAGGGGTTGGTCTCCTCTGTCATCCGGGGCTTCACTCATCATTAATCTATGTCAGGAAGGACCTCGGCATATTTATTTTTACTGTTTTGTCGAAGACGAACTTGAAGGCACCTCTCCAGCTGTCTCCTGTGTCCTCTAGTTACGTCCACATCGGTGTCTGAGAGCTGCCCTTCTTTAGGAGATCTAAGAAGCCCAGCCCCCACTTGACCTTCCTGGAAGGTCAAACCTGGAAGCCACCTCTTCTCTAAAGACCTCTGCTTCCTTCATGAGGATGTTCTACAGATCAGCCTCTGGACACTGGGGTGCTCACTGCTACTGGGCCTTCAGGGCTTTGAGGCCTTCTAAGCAGACAGGTGTGTGCACACGCAGACATGATACACACCCGTGTTCATGATTCCTGACAGTAATGCTAATTTCAGGACAGCATGTAATTATTATATTGATAATTTATTATTTTTGCACATAAAGAAAGTCGTGGGGCTGGGATACAGCTCAGTTGGTAGAGTGCCTGCCTTGCAAGCACAAGGCCTGTGCTCCTTCCTCAGTACCGCAAAAAAAATAAAAAGCCATGTCTCCATAGATGTATAATAGAGTAATAATTTATATTATGTATTATGTTATATATAATCACATATTTGGTTTTAATCGATACAACAGTAACAATTTATTGCTATTGCACATAGAGAAGCATGAATATACATATGAAGATAGATAGATATAGATAGATACATAGATGTTTGCCTCCAATTTCAATCCAGAATATAAAGGGCACAACTTTCCCTTCCCCTTCATGCACGCAGCTAAGAATTCCAGCTCTGAGAAACCCAGGTTTCATTACCTTTAATATACTTTCTCACTTTTCTAAACCTCACTGCAGAGATGTATTTTGGGATTTCTTACTCTAGCACTTTAAAGAGCAGCCTGCTGATTGAGGTGGTGTTGTTCACAGTGCTCTGTGACACACCATCCACACACACTGCTCCATCCACTCCTGGCTGGGACAGCCCTCCTCACACTGAGTTAGGGAGAAAACCATGGGCCACACCAGCCATGGCTTCCTCATGTAGATCAGGGATTGGGGCCTTGGTCAGAAGCTCCCTCTCTGCTTCTGTCCCCACACTGCAGTTTGCAGGTGGCTCAGCAGGGCTGGAAAGATCACTTCAAGGCTCCTGGTCCACAAGGCTCTGAGCAGGAGGCTCAGAGTCCCTGTCCCCTCCACAGGCCAGGTGAACATCCCCCTGGCATGGAGCTAGCTTCCACAGAGTGGGCAGGCGTGGGAACCCATGGATGTGCCCTTGAGATGAACCAAGGATGTGCACAGTTATCTCCTCCACGGGAGAATTGGCACAGCCCTTAGTCAGGGAAGGCAGCAGGACCTGGACCACGGGAAGCAAGGACCATGAGTGGCCACCTTGGGAGAGGGTGACCAGCACTGAAATGCCAGGACCTCCAGGGAGCAGGTGCTGACTCTGTCCTGGGTTTACATCATGCACCCATCCCGCAGCCTGGGAGCACTCTCCTCTCAGACTCTCTTCCTCTTCTAGGCAGCCCTCCCCATGTGCACACCATGACCTGGGCATGTCTTGGGCACAGGCTGTCGCATTTCAAGACCCCCACACATGGCAGTGTGCAGTCTTCTCACACCTGGTTCTGTCACCCAGCACAGCGTCTCTGATGATCCTACATCTGGCTGAATGTGTCAGGGTTTCATGGTTTAAATGTCAAACTGTAGTTCCTCTAGTGAATGAATTAGAACATATTCATGCATTCCCCATAAAGAGGTGTTTGTATTGGTCCTGGTTTCTAGATATCATTAATAGGCTGCTCATGGTTTTGGTGCCACTTCTGGGTTCACAGGTTCTCACTTCTGTCCACCTTGTACCTGGGCATGGAGATGCAGAGCACAGGATGCTTCTCTGGTTACAGTCAAGAGAATCTGCCACTGACCTTCCCCGAGCTGCTGAGTGATTTTGCTCTCAAACCTGCAATGTGTGAGAATCCTAATTTCTCTCTAAACTCCCTGGGATTTTCCTAAAATCTGAGCTAGTCTGTGTGTGGCTTTAGGGACGCTCTGAGCTTAATCTCATGGACTCTGGAGGTGGGTGGCTTGGTTTGTTTCTCAGAGATTCATTTTATACAGCTTCATGACCTCAGTAGGAAGGGGCAGTCCTGAAACTGACACCCTGCTTCGTGACCATGGTCTTTAACCTAGTTTTGGAAGCTCAGCTTGACCACTTCCACAGAATCTACAAAATGTATACAAACTCAACCAGAGGGTAGCAGAGAACTGAGCATGGCTTCCTGGAGTCGGAACCATCAAGGGGTACTGGGGTACTGGTCAAGGGGTACGCACTTCACATTGGAAGGTGAGCAGTTTCTGTATATTTAATATACTATGACTGTCTGTTCATTAAAGTGATTATGTGATTAAGTGTGATTCATTAAATCACACAATGGTGACATAATCCAACATTGTATAACATGAATTTACATAACGCTTGTCAATTAAGTATTTAAAAATTGATAATGAGGACAAGGAAATATGCCATGGAACATAGGGACTTTGGAGGTGCTGGTACTGTGGTTCCTGCAAGAAAATGTCTTAGAGTCCAGGTGTGTCAGCTCCCACTGGATCCAAGTTTATTCAGGTAAAGGCTCTGAGTATAAAACTGTGCTCTAAGCAGGTCATGGTGGTGCACACCTGTTATGCCTCAGTGCCTGGGGAGGCTGAGGCAGGAGCATTGGGAGTTCAAAGTCAGCCTCAGCCACAAGGAGATGCTAAGCAGCTCAGTGAGACCCTGTCTCTAAATATTATATCATGAAGGGCTGGGGGACGTGGCTTAGTGGTTGAGTGCCCTTGTGGTCAATCCCTGGTACCCCGCCCCCCACCCCCAATGTAAAAAAAGAAAACAAAACAAAAACCCTGTGGTCAAGTCACTGGTTTTGGATCAACGAGAGTCATGGAAATAGGCAGCACTGGTGTTTAGCTCTGAAGAACCAATAGCCTGATAGTGAAAGTAAAATACTCTGAATCAGCTCTACTTTATGGTGTGAGAAACATAAATAGAGTAATTTATTGAGAAATGATGCTTAACACTCTCAGTATTAAATCTAGTTAGGACAGCAGAGTTTATGGAGAGGTTGAACTGGCCCATGAGCAGGACCAGCTTGGTCTCCATAGCACTGGGAGCAGCCAGGGCCCCTAGGATATTCTCCCAGCCCAACCCTGCATTTTCCTGGCTAGGGGATGGCCACTGCTATCATGGTCCATGAGGATGACCCCTGGGGAATGTGTCTCCATTCTGCTGTAGTGAGGATCAGAAGCATCTGCCACCTAGATGATGGTTAGGCCCTGAGTTTTTCCTAGGGTAGGAGGTCCAGGGTAGAAATATGGCCTCAGGGGCTGGGTGAAGTTGCTTTTGATTTTAAAGAGAATGGTATGTGCTTTCACATCATAGAAAGAGATCAAACCATATCTATATTGCAAAAAAATCCCAACTACTTCTGGCCTTACTGGAACACTGATGTTGTAAGAGTTCACTGAAAGGGCCTTGTACTGACCATCCTTCAGGGAGAGGGTCCAGAAACCATCCTCAGGACAAGAGTCATCATAAGCTTTCTTTCTGTCTACAGAATCCAAGCAGAGGCCTATATTCCACCTGTCCAGTCCACCTACTTTAACCTCCCAGTAGTGACTGTCACTAGAGAAGCTCCTCTGACCCAGCACAAAGGGCATGACAGTAAACCGTTCAGGACACTCAGGAACATCTTGGTTCATAGACAGAGCATGCACATGCTTCCCATCAGGTGACACATGGAGGGAGGGGTGAGCAGTGTCCTCATCCAGTGTGATGTCCTCTGCAGAAGGAAGGTGATCAGTTATGTATGAGCCATAAGAAAAGACCCTTCACATTCTATATGAGGGGTCAAAGGAAGGAAGACAATCAAGGCCCAGTGTTCAAGGTACCTTTTCTTCAAAACAGACAGAAACTAAGCACCCTCTGCCAAGACCCAGGACACCATCCCTCCTGCAGGTCTGAAGCTCCTTCCTGCAGGACAGACCTCCAGGCCAGGCCATCTGGGGGACTCATTTCTGTTGTCACCTCAGACCTTCCAGGGGCTCCCCTAGTGGGAGCTGCATGGGGCATGGAAACCCCCTGGGAAAGGGCTTCACCAGTCTTCTGACTCTCAGGAGGTCTCCTGGTGTCAGCCCTAGGAACACCAGGCCCTCCATGGACAGAGTGAAAACACAACAGAAGGTCGAGGAAGGTCAAGGAGATGATCCTCCTGCTCAGCTCAGAGGCAGCTCAGCAGTGTGTTCAGAGGGCAGGAAAGTGGCCAGGGCAGCAGGAGGAGGGAGAGGAGCAGGGGAGCAGGGAGGCAGCCAGGAGGGCAGCAGGACCATGCAGGCCCAGGAGGGCCACTGTCAGGCTGTGGTGTTTATGGAGCAGGGATGGGAAGCAAGCAGAGGGCTCAGATTAGGAAGGAGGGTTCACAGCTACCTAAGGAGGCTTCTCTGGTAACAGAGAAGGAAGTAGGATAAAGCCCATTGGAGAGACTGGCTTGGCAGAGATGGAGTTTACTTTATTGTTAATAAAACTAAGGAGAAAGAAGAGCCTGTGTTCCTCCTGGTGAGAATGATTGATGGACATGGAGGACTTGAAGGCTGAAGGAGGGGAGGGAGAAGAGACCTAAGTCCTCACTTCAGCATCACTCTGGAGAGCCCTGTGGGGTGGTGGACAGAGGACGGGGTACCTGCTCCTACTGACCAGAGCCTGCCTGCCAGGGTTAGGAGACCCCTGTGTGTGCTGCCCAGATCACACCTACATCTATGGCAGTCTAAGTAGACCACCTCTCCCATAGCAGGACTTGGATCTCAGCCAACATAGGTCCCTACATCCAGCATCTAAGGATTTTCTTTGTCTATTTGTCTTCATCCTCTGGAACATTTGGGAAGAAATTTTTCTTATTCAATAGAATCTTGGAGAGGTCAGAGGGCAGGCATGGGGCCATTCTTGCCACACTTTCTTCTCTGTGCACCTACCTTCAAATACTCTAGCGATCTTCAGACCTGCAATCAGATGGACATATTCAGTGTTAGTGGAGTGACTGAGCACATACTTCAAAGATAATGGTTGTGGTGCATTAGTGGTGTGGATTGTAACTTTACTTACTTCCTACTCCCAGAAATTTTCTTTGTTCTGCAAGGAATCACACAGAGAGGTAATTGCTTTTGGATCATGAAGGCTGAATTTCCAAGTTAGCATGGAAAAAGGACATAAAACTTACCAAGTTCTTCAATGCTTTTCTCTAAAAAGACGTAAAGAAAAAAAAATAGAGTTAAGTAGTATAATGAAACTCAATCTTTCATGCTAGTTATTTACAACATCTTTATAGGATTCTATGGAACATTTTAGTCAGATTTCTCGACTCTACGGTACACACTGAAGGGGCATCTTGTCTAATGTTACCACACTGAACACCCCCAACTCCTGAGACCCTGAATGTCCAGAGCCATATAATACTACTTTTTGTAAATTATATAGAATGAAGTAGTTCTCTCTGACTGTTTACTCACATTCCCTTTATTTAGATAAAATCAAAGAAAAAAATCTATCTCTATTTCTCATGCTGTAAACAGCAAATAGAAAGAAAACTGATGTGCAGAAAAATGACTTTGAGGGTCAATCAAATCAAAATGTAAAATGCAGTTTTTGAATATAAAGACTGAATATGATGCAAAAAATTAAATATGATTCAAGATGGCAGATTAGAGAGTGTTGCCTTTGCTGTTGGTCTGTGGCTCAGTATTCCAGCAGCAGGTCCTGCTTTTCAGCAAGTTTGGTGAAAGAGGGAAATCTGTGAAATTCAATAACTGGCAATCAGAGGCTCTCGAGATTCAGAATTTTGGGTGCATTGCACAGAGAACAAGAAAGTACATTGTGGTAAAAGTGGTTGTGGCAGTGGCATTGGCAGTGGTGACAGTTCCCTGAAGAGGCAGAAGGCAATACAAACAGACAGAGTAACACAATGGACACATTTGGCAAAGAAAAACCTGAAGAAGAACAAAGGACCCTGAACTTAGCGGAACCAGAGGCTTCACAGTGAGCTGGTGTTTAAATAGTGCTCTGTGTTTCTCATCTGGCAAGTGGAGAGCTAAGTGGGAGCCATGTGGAGAAGGTCATTTTGAAGTATGGTGCAGGAGATCATAATGAATATTGCTATCCTGTCTGAGAAAGCATGCTGTGTGTGGCCTATGGTGGACCTAGCAGGATGTGAGTGCAACACGCACAGAGAAGACAGTACCAGTGGGATGCAAGTCAGATATATGGACGGGGAGAATCTGTTCCTCAGATAAACCAGGACAAGAGACAGTGTAATTTAGTCCCCACATGTAATAACCACATTCAAACTCCTTTAACACTTGAATACAAAGAATAGAAATGAAAAATCAAAAACAAATGAGCATGCCACAGTAGGAATGGTTAAGAAGGACCTCATGTTCCACTCATGAACATTCACTTCTAGAGTGAAAATAGAGAGGATTTGCATAAGGGTGAGGGACACCACACCCACAAGAGTTCTCAATCTATGTTAGTCTGGAACATCGTGGGAAAATAAAACTGCCTTCTGTGGCCAATGGACAAGAATGGAAAATAAACTCTTTGCAACAAATGCACGAACCAAACATAGGAATGCAAGAAATATGAAAAAAAGGTAATATGATGACTTTAACATTCATAATTTGTGAGCAACTGACTCCAATGATATTGCAGTGCATGAAATACCAGATAAAACAATCAATAGAGTGATTATACAAATTGTCAATGGATACCAAGAGAATACAGAGAAACTGAATGAATTTAGAAGCACAGTACAGAATATGAATAAAAAATTCAGTAAGGTGTTACAGACACTGCAAAAGAAATTTCAGAAATGAAAGACTAATCAAGTCAAATAAAATCTTCACTTAAAATTCTGTCTAATAGAGTTGATCACACTGAAGATAGGATAAGAAAATATCAGAACATCACTTTGGGAGGCAAAGTGGTTGGTTTTGAAGATTTATGTATTATTTGCAAAGAGAATATAAGTTATCATAACCTAAATATACAACAACAGTTTTACAACATTAGGAGACCAGATTTCAGAATCATTGAAATGGAAGAGACTTGCAAGATTCAGGCTAAGGACTCAGATATCTTCCTCAGGAAAATCATAATAGAACATTTACTTCACATCTTGAAAATGAGATGCTTTTCCAGATACAGGAGGCTTTTAAAATAACGAATGGGCAACAAAGAACCTCTTCATGACACAGTATAATCAAAATGTCTAACATGCAGAACAAGAATGCAACTTTAAAAGTACCAAGAGAAAAACATCAGATTAGATTCAGAAACAAACTAATCAGAATTATTTCAAATTTCTCAGCATAAATTTTAAGTTGACATTATACAAGTCTAAAAGAAATTGTCAACCAAGATTGCTATATCCAACAGAGCTATTTTTCAGAATCAAAGGAGGAATTAAATTCTTCAAAGATAAGCAGAAACTGAAAGAATTCGTGACTCATGAGAGCACTTTAGAAAATATTTACAGAAAAAATACACAGAAGAAATAAAAAAGAAATCTCAGAGCTTACAAATTGATAAATCTCGGGGAGATTCAAGATGGCGGGCTAGAGGAAGGCTGCATTCCTACTTGCTCCGTGGATTCCTACTTGCTCAGGATTCAAACAGCAGGAATATGGCTCTCAATGAGATTTTATATTCAAATCACATATAAGGGGTCCCCAGTCGCCGCTCTGGAACCAACTCTGCCAGGCTGGTCTCGGCCCGGCCGTGGGCAGCTACCACCCGGGAGCGCCGGACCCTGCAGCTGCTTCGGAGTCACCGACCTGGGTCTGCGCCAGCCAGCAAGTGAGTGCGGGTCCCAGCAGCAGCTTTAGAGTCATTGGCCAGGCTCCGGCACCAGCCAGCAACCTCCCAGGCAGAGACCGACCTTCTCCGGCTGGCTGGGGCCTCGGAGTTGAGCTTTCCTGGCAGAGAGGGACCGTCTCTGGCTGCCTGAGGATTCGGAGCTGCAGCCTGTCTTCCAAGCCACTGCGCCTCAGCTCCTGGAGAGGTCTGGCCGGGAGCCGCTGAGGTCGCTGACTCCGGCGGGGAGTTTGGACACCTCGGCGCCATTTTGCAGCTTCCCTGGCAGAGAGGGACCATATCCGGCTGCCTGGGGGTTCAGAGCTGAGGCCTCTCTTCCAAGCCACTGGGCCGTGGCACCTGAGAGGTCTGTCCGGGAGCCGCTGGGGTCGCTGACTCCAGCGAGGAGCTTAGGCCCTTTGGCACCATCTTACAGTGTCCCCAGGAGAGAGCAACCACCTGCCACTGCCTGAGCCCCCAGCGAGAAGTTCAGGCCTGTCTGGGCTCTCAAGCCCAGTGTCTCCATCACTGAGCACAGTTCTGTGACACCACCCCAACTTGGTCTAGTGCCCAGGTCTACACCCTGGCTCGGAGTCTAGCACCTTGCTGTATCTAATTGTCTATCAACACTAGGCTGCCTCTGCCCAGAAGCACTGATCATTCCCAACCTGGAAGTAGTGGGACAGCACCTTTCTCGGGTTACCGCTTGATCAAGCACCTCTCAAACAACAGGTGAGTTACTGGAAATCTGCAGGGACACTTTAAGTCTTCACAGGGAAATTGCAATCCCTCAGATTCCCACTACTAGAGGGGAAGATACACAAGCAGCATGAGAAAACACAGGAAGAAAGTGTCCCAACCAAATCTGATGATATATCAAGAGAACGCAAAGACAGCATGGTAGAAGGAATGACAGAAAGGGAGTTCAGAATGTTCATAATTGAAATGATCCGAGAAGAGAATGATGTGATGAGAGAGCAGATTCAGGCTATGAATAATCAGCTAATACAGCAATTGCAGGAAGCAAAAAATCATTTCAATAAAGAGATAGAAGTTCTGAGAAAAAACAAACAAACAGAAATCCTTGAAGAAAACAAGGAAATGAAGGAAAAATAAACCAAGTTAAAAACTCAATAGAAAGCATAATTAACAGAATAGATCACTTGGAAGACAGAACCTCAGACAATGAAGACAAAATATTTAATCTTGAAAACAAAGTCGAACAAACAGAAAAGATGGTTAGGAATCATGAACGAAACCTCCAAGAAATTTGGGACATCATGAAAAGACCAAATTTAAGAGTAATTGGGGTTGAGGAAGGCACAGAGATGAAAACCAAGAGTATGAATAATCTGTTCAAGGAAATATTATCAGAAAATTTCCCTAATATGATGAATGAGATGGAAAATCAATTACAAGAAGCTTACAGGACACCAAATGCACAGAATTACAACAGATCCACACCAAGGCACATTATAATGAAAATACCTAACATACAAAACAAAGATAGAATTTTAAAGGCTGTAAGAGAAAAGCAGCAGATTACCTACAGGGGGAAACCAATATGGATATCAGCAGATTTCTCAGCCCAGACCCTAAAAGCAAGAAAGGCCTGGAAAAACATATTTCAAGCTCTGAAAGAAAACGGATGCCAACCAAGAATCTTATACCCAGCAAAACTTACCTTCAGATTTGATGATGAAATAAAATCCTTCCATGATAAAGAAAAGCTTAAAGAATTCACAAAGAGAAAGCCTGCCCTACAGAACATTCTCAACAAAATATTTGAAGAGGAAGAAATGAAAAATAACAATCTCAGTCATCATGGGGAGGAATTACCCTAAAGAAAGAGTCAATCAAAGGAGAAACAAAGTTAAGCTGAAAACCCTAAAAAAGCTAAAAATGACAGGAAATACAAGTCATATCTCAATAATAACCCTGAATGTAAATGGCCTAAACTCATCAATCAAAAGACATAGACTGGCAGACTGGATGAAAAAGAAAGACGCAATGATATGCTGCCTTCAAGAGACTCATCTCATAGAAAAACATGCCCACAGACTAAAGGTGAAAGGTTGGGAAAAAGCATACCATGCACATGGTCTGAGTAAAAAAGCTGGGGTTTCCATTCTCATTTCAGATAAAGCAGACTTCAAACCAAAGTTAGTCAGAAGGGATAAATAAGGACATTTCATACTGCTTAAAGGAAGCATAAATCAGCAAGACATAACAATCATAAATATTTATGTACCAAACAATGGTGCATCCATGTACGTCAATCAGATCCTTCTCAATTCCAGGAATCAAATAGACCAAAACACAACAATACTGGGAGACTTTAACACTCCTCTCTCACTGTTGGACAGATCTTCCAAGCAAAAATTGAACAAAGAAACTATAGGACTCAATGACACAATCAGTAATTTGGACTTAACAGACATATATAGAATATTCCATCCATCAAAAAGCGAATACACTTTTTCTCAGCAGCTCATGGGTCCTTCTCTAAAATAGACCATATGTTATGCCACAAAGCTACTCTTAGCAAATACAAAAACATAGAGATACTACCTTGTGTACTATCAGATCATAATGGAATGAAATTAGATATCAATGAGAAAGTTAGAAACAGAAACTACTCCAAGACCTGGAGATTAAATAATATGCTATTGAATGATACATGGATAACAGAAGACATTAG
>JAJEJO010012449.1:0-15892 GCA_020662805.1 Glaucomys volans | reverse complement strand
CTTGTCCCCTTAAAGCATTTATTACATTTTATATTCGTTATTAAAGCACATACTTTCATTATTCTAATGTAAAAATTCTCATAAAACTGAGAGTAAAATGAAAAACCAGTCTAACAAAAATTGCTTTGTGATGTTGAGACTGAATACAGATTAAAATGCTATCATCTTTTCATTGAATAAATATGAAAGATATAAAGAAACAGGAAGAGGATAATCATTGACCCTTGAATGAAATGAAATGAGTACGGCTTACTCCTAACTTGAGACAGAAATAGGCCTGAGGTGTTACATTCATTTTTATCTTCTCATGCATATATTGCTCTTTCCTAAGAGCAAACACCCATTAAGATGTGTTTCAATTTCACAAAAGATAAAGGCACATAAAATCTAAAGTCTGAAATAGCACTTTTAAATTAATGTTACTAGTTTATCTACACATCTATATGATGGATTGACTGTGTTACTGTGCCATGCTAAGGAGGCCAAGAGGCATAACAAAAAGATTAAACAGAATAAAATGCTTACAATCCAAAGGTCTACAGGTCAGTAAGTCCATCCTCCACCTTGTTAATAAGCATCCCAAACCCAATTTTCAAAGATGTTCTAAGAGTCTTTCTTTAACCAGAGAAGACCCCATTTACCGAATGCTGTGAGAACATTTCAGGAGAAATCAGTATGTAGGTGCGTGAGGAACACCTTTCTATAGTTCTTTTATTATGGATTGGAGTAAATACTTCAGTGTGCAGAAGTATTTATTTATAAATACTGGTGTTTATAAACCCAGAGATCAATATTAACGTTCAAACTTTAATAAACAAGACTGGGCCTGGTTTGATGGGGATTTAGCAGCCAGGAGAAACCTAAGTAGCCACCTAGGCTCTCGCTGTCATCTGTGATCCACCAGCATTGGCCAATGCCCCTCTCCCCAAATCCGCCCTACTGAATTTCTCTCCCTTCTCTTTTTCTTCCCCTTCAGTGTGAGTGCAAACGTTGCCTCCACATTTTGAATGTTTTTTATTGATGTTAATTAGGACATACTTCAAAGCAATGCCAAGATTCTTGAAGTACCTGGTGGACAGAAAAGAGGAAACTGTGGTGAGTGAGAGGTTAGGGGAGTTCCAGGTCAAATTTGCCCTTGGAAGGGGAAAAGGTACAGGTGAGGAAGGAAGGAGTGGACCATCTAGAAGGAATCAATAAAGTTTCCTGTCCCACAACGAGCAAACCCTGCAATGGTCTGTGAAATGTGTAACTTTCTATCTAAGCTTTGTTATGCTTCATCACATGAAAAGATTTAAAGGTTAATTTTATATGCTTCCATTAGAGAATCTGCCTAAAAAGTAAGGAAATGACTGGAAAGATAAAACTACAACCAAAAAAGTCTCCCCTACTGGACATATATGCTGCAAACATGCAGGTGACTCCCTCCCCCTGCCTATGTGATACGCTGAATAAACAAATCTAAACAAAGTTCTTTCCTCATTCAAAGTTCTTTCCTCAAACGAAGTACTGTTCCTCATTTCCCGACAGCAGGAAAGATGAATAAATTTTAAAAATTTAGTTGAAATAAATGAACTCAGATCTTTAGATGACCACAGAGATTTTAGATATTTACATTCAGCAGAAATTTTTAAAAACATCAGGTTGGGATAGAAGGCCAGACAAGAGGCCTAAGAAGACATCAATGAATTCGACCAAACATTTAAAGAGGAATTAATACCAATTCCAATTTTAACAAACAATTCCAAAAGAGAGAAGAGGAATACTTCCTAATTCATTCTATGAGCCAATATTAACTTAATGCCCAAGTCAAAGATATCACTGGAAAAAAAAATACAGACCAATATTTCTTAGGAATATGGATAAACTTTCAATAGAATACTAAATATCTAACCCAAAAACAAATAAAAGGAATCCCACATGACTAATGGGATCTATCTCATATGAACATCTTAATAGAAACAAAAGCTACTTGACAAAATCCAACACCCTGTCATGATAAAAACGCTTCAGAAGGATATGAGGGAACTTCCACAACCTGAAAAAGGCCAACCATGGAAACTCACAGCAAACTCACAGTAAAAGACTGAATATATTCCCTCTTAAGATCTGGAACAAGAGAAGGTTGCTCACTCGTGCCACTTCTAATCAACACTGCTGAAGTTTTAGCCATGCAAATTGGTCAAAAATAAATAAATTTAACCCATTTATATTAGAAAAGAAGAAGTGAAAATATCTCTATTCTCACATGCTTTTGTATATAAAAAGTCTTCAAGTGACCACTAAAAAAAAAAAAAAAAAAAAAAAAAAAAAAACATTAGAACTGATAAACAATTTCAGGAGGGTGACAGGATTTAAAATCAATATGTGAAAACTAGTTGCATATTTGGAATGAACAATCTGAAAATAAAATTAAGAAAACAATTCCATTTAAAATAGCAAGATGATATGCTCTTGTCTATTTACCCTGCCTAGGACTTCCAGTACTATGTTGAACACGAGTGTGAGAGTGGACACCCTTGTCTCATTCAAGATCTTAGAGGAAATGCGTTCAGATTCCTCCCTTTCAGTGTGTGTTGGTTGTGGGTTTATTATAATCTTTATTATGTTCAAGTATGTCCCCTTAACACCTAATTTGTTCAGTTTTTATCATGAAGGGATGGTGACTTCTATTAAATGTTTTCTTCTGCTCAAATATATTTACCATAGGATCCAGCTTTCAAACTTCTTGGTATATATCCAAAGGAAATAAAATCAGCCTATAAAAGAGATACCTGCACACCCATGTTTATTGCATTTATCCATAATTGTTAAATTGCCTATCAACCAATAAATGATGAAAATATGGTGTGTATACATATATATATAAAATATCTAATTTTCATAACACACAGTGGAATATTATTCAGCCATAAAAGGATATCCTGTAAGTTTCAGCAAAATGAATGGAACTGGAGAAAATTATGCTAAGTGAGGTAAGTCAGACACAGAAAAACAAATACCCCATGTTCTCTGTCATTTATGGAAGCTACAGAAAGTCTACCTGTATGTAGAATGGTGGCTACTAGAGGCTGGGAGGAGGGGAGAGGGGAGGCACATAGAAGAAGGCTGGATAACAATACCAAAACAGAGACAAAGTTATTAAGCCCTAGTGTTCTATAGCAGGGGGGTGACAACAGTTCACAGTAACCTATTACATATTTTATGAATAACTAGAGAACAGCCCAAAGACTCCAAATGCAAAGTAATGATAACGAAATAAAAATGTTAATTATCCTGATTTGATCATTACATATTGCAAACATGCATAGATTATCTCACTTCATTCATAAATATGTACAATTAGAGTAACAATGAAAATATAAAAATAGCATCATGATGATAAGTACTTGAGTAGATAAATAGGCTTACTCTGATTTAAATATTACACATTGTATATATGTATTGAAACATCATATGGTACCCCATAAATATGTACAATTTTTATGTGGTAACTAAAAAAATAAATAATTTTAAAATAGCAAAGAGAACAGAATATTTAGGAATAAATTTTAAAAGAGATGGATAAAACAGACTCTGCAAAGTAGAAACACTGATTTAAAAAATTAATATCTAAAGAAATGAAAAGACACACAATGTTTGTGAATCAGAATAACATTGTTAAAAAGGCAATATTACCAAACTGATCTGCAGATTGAATGCAATTCTTATCAAAATTTCAGCTGTCCTTTGTAGAAACACAGGTTGATCCTAAAATTCATGTGAAACTGTAAGGTTACCAGAACAGTCAAACCAATCTTGAAAACAAAGAATAAAATTGTAGACTCATACTTCCCAATTTCAAAACATACTACAAAGCAACAATAATTAAAACAAACTGTTACAATACTGACATGAGGACAGACATAGAGATCAGTGGACAGACTGAGGATCCAGTAATAATCCCATAGATCTATGACCAATTAATTTTTGTCAATGGTGCCCAAACCATTCAAGTGGAAAAAAGATGCCTTTAACAAATGGTGCTGAGACAACTGCATAGCCACTTACAAAAGAATGAATTTAGACTCTTATCTCACATCATATCTAAAAACCAATTCAAAATGGATGAAAGAAGCAGGTGTGGTGGTCCATGCCTGTAATCCCAGTGGCTTGAGAGGCTGAAACAGGAGGATCACAGGTTCAAAGCCAGCCTCAACAACTTAGTGAGGCCCAAAGCAACTCAGTAAGACCCTGTCTCAAAAGAAAAAATTAAAAGAGCTGGGGATGTGGCTCAGTGCTTAAGTGCCCCTGGGTTCAATCCCAGGTTAAAAAAAAAAATTAAAATTAAAATACGGACAAAAGACATAAAGGAGGAACTAAAATATAAAACTCTTAGAAAACAGAAATAAATCTGCATGAGTTTGAATTTGGCAATGGACTTTTTTAGATACGATCCCAAACCTTAGTAACAAAGGAAAAATACATACATTGGAATTCATTAAAATTGCAAACTTGCACATTGTTTTAAAGGATACTGTCAAGAAAAAGAAAGTTCACAGAAAGGAAGAAAATATTTGCTAACATGTGTGATCACAGCATGTAACGTATCTAGAAGATAAAAAATTGGTTACAACTCATCGGTACAAAAAAAAACTAAAATAAAGACAAAAGATTTAAACAGATATTTCACCAAATATATACAAATGGCCAATAGACACATGAGAAAAACGTGAATCATTGAATTCTAGGGAATTCTAGGGAATTTTATTTGCATTAAGTTATCATTTAACGTATTCATTTTCCTTCTTAAGCATTTACATTAATAAAAACCACAGTGAAATACTACTTCCCACCAAATAGGATGCCTATAATCAAAATGTCAGATAATAGCAAGTATTATCAATGTTGTAAAAAAATTGGAATACTCATACACTAGTTGCAGCAATGTAAAATGGCACAGCCACTTTAGAAAACCTGGCTATTTCTCAAATGATTAAACACGGCTTTACCATGTGACCTAGCAATTACACTCCCAGGAATATACCTGAAGGAATTGAAAAGACATCCACACAGACTTGTACATGAATGTTTATAGCAGCCATATTCATAACAGCCAAAAGATAGAGACAACTCAAATGTCATGAACAAATGAATAAATGAAATGTGGTACACTCCTACAATGGGGTATTATTCAGTTATAAAAAGAAATGAAGTACTGACAAATGCAGTAATGCAGAAAAATTGAAAATATTATACTACTTATATAAATACAGAATAGGAAGATGTACAGATTCAGAAATTAGATTACTAGTTGTTAGGAACTGAGGAGGAATGAGGAGGTTGGTGGGTAATGCCTCATAGGTGTGAAGTGTTTGGCAATGAAAATGCTCTAAAATTACCTGATGTTTGTAAATACCTGCATTTCTGTGAATTTACTAAAAACATTGATTTGTATACTTTAAGTGGGTGAAGTGAATGGTATGTGAATTACAACTTAATAAAGTTATTATAAAAATGAATATTAATGAATGATCTGTATCATTCAACAAATGTATATATATGGTCATTAACCAAGACTGAAGGTTGTGAGCCAGACCAGTGGAACAGAATGAAGAATTCAATCATATAGTTATGGAAGTGACTGCAGTCAAGGCTAAAATATGAAAGAAAAAATTGCAAAAGAAGCAGGGGAGGAAGAAACATGAAGGTAAGACTTGGAGAAAATAAATTCCATCTGAAGATGATGACCTCAGAGTCCCATTTTCAAAACAGTTGAAGAAAAGGCTTGGTATGTCTGTCTGCAGGTTGGGTAGACATTCTGCTCATACAAGCACAGTCTATATGTCCTTGTGCTGCCTCTATAAGCAACTGGGTCAAGTACTTCAGCTTTCCTAGGAGGACTGACCATGTCCAAAGTCTGTTCAAATACTAGCTAGTCTTAAAGCCTAGTGGAAACAATGTAGTCTATCAACACTTCATACCACTTGTTTTTTATATTAGGAAATAATTTATTACTACTAGCATTGTGAGTTTTAAGCTAAGATGTGTTAAATTATTTGATTATATCTGAACAACAGTGCCAGAATGTTTAGGTGAACTCAATTTGTAATAAACTTAATATTATTATAATTAGATTAATAAGAGTAACTTAAGTGTTTGAGAATTTTGGCTTGTTTGTGTTGTAAATGTTTCTTGGCAGGTATTTGAAATGCTTAAGAAGGAAAGTGAACACATTAAATGATAATTTAAACATTGATGGGGATTAATTACCCAAGTTTGTAAATGAGGCTACTTAAGAATTTAGCCTGATAAACTTGAATTAATCAACCATTAAGGAAACAGAAAGATACTTTTTTTATTTTACTATACTTATCAAGAGTATATAGATATTTATCAGTTAAGCTTAAATTCTTGAGGGAAACAAGATTTTTAAATATATAGTGCTAAATATATTTATTTAAATAAATAAGATATACTTTTAAGCAAAATAATACCATAATTTTCACGCATAAAAGGTCCAACTCAGTCTTTCATAAAGATACTAATCTTTATGTACATCTCCTTAAACCACAAAATGGTGCTTTTAGATATAAAGAGGAAAACCTGCAAAACTCATCTACTGAATAAATGTCTTGGAGTGTCTACACACTGCCAAGCCGGGTTCCAGGGACCAGGGATACAGCAGTCACTGTATGGCCCTCATGGAGCCTGCATACTGCTAGGGGAGACAGGCAATAACAAACATGTATGATGTATTAGACAGTATTTCTAAAAATACTGCAGAATTATGTGATCTCCATGAGTGATTTAACCTCTTAAGACCTCATGTCTTTCATTTGCAAAATGGGGATAATCACAGAGCTATGCCATAGGGTGTTTTAGTCAGCTTTTTCCCTGCTGTGACTTGACCAGAACAATTTTAGGGGAGGAAAAAGTTTATTTAAGGGTTCATGGTTTCAGAGGTCTCAGTTCATATACAGCCAGCTCCATCCTGGCAGAAGACTATGGCAGAGGGAAGCAGCTCACATGATGATCAGAAAGCAGAGACTCCACTCTTCAAATGTAAAATATACACTCCATAGCCATGGCCCCCAATGAACCATTTCCTCCATCCACACCCACCTGCCTCCAGTTACCACTCAGTTAATCCCATCAGGGATCAAATCACTGATTAGCTTAGGTTTCTTCTCTAAATCTTCTTGCATTGTCTCACACGTGAGCTTTTGGGGGACACCTCACATCCAAACCATAGCAGGGTTATTACAAAGTTATAAATTAATATTTGTAAAGCACTAGAACAATGCACACAGCAGGATGGGCATTTTGTTGCAGGAAATGTCAGCTAATAAGTGCTACAAAGGAAAATACTGCAGAATAAGGGGACAGACAAGAGATGCATCCAAGGAAGGAACTTAAATAGTGGAAGCATTTGATCCAGGAGCTGTGTTGAGAGGAAGGGCATAACTGGGGTGGCCATTACAAGGTTAGGGGTACACAAAGGTCTGATGGCTGGGCCAGGATTAATGGGCATGAAGGAGACAAGGAGATCAGCAGAGAGAAGCAGCCAGAGGAACCTCGGGTAACAGAAGTCACAAGAGGGTTCTGATTAGGAAACTTACATGATCTTGTTTGAATCATGTAAGTTTGGGTGTGGATCTGACCTTAGAAGAGGGGTGGTCATAGGGTGCATGGGTAGAAAGCAATTAAAGGAATAATAATTTACAACTGATTTCACCCTAAGAATAAGAATTGGTGATGATTTGGACAAAGCTGGCACTCAAGGAGGCACTGGTAAGTGGTTGGGTTCAGGATATAATTTTGTAGGGACAACCAACAGAATTTGCAGTGAACAAAAATCCAAAGTGAGCCCAGTTGGCAGGTTTGTGTTTTTCCTCCAGCTCTCATGTGGGGTTTAGGTGCACCAAAGTGGAGAATTTGATTTAACCAAAGCTGGGGTTTTCCCAGGTAGGTAGGTGAGTATGATGAAGAGAGAGGGTGAAATGTGTTGAGGATGTGTATAAGAGAGAGATCATCACTGTGGACCATGGAAATTTCACTGGGAAAGTCAATAGACTGGAGCTCTCCATTGAGGTAGAAATATTTTTTAAATAGCAGGAGGTGGCTGGAAATAAGTATGCTTGAGATGGAGATTTTGATAGTCTGGAGAATTATTACTCAAAGTGGGTCCTTGGACCAGCAGCAGCGATATTATCTGAGCACCTGTAAGAAATGCGGGATCTTGGACACACACCAGACCTACTAAATGGAAATGCATTTTAACAAGTGCCCCAGGTGGTCTCTATGCACAGAAAAGATCTGAAGCACTAGTCCAGACTAGCACAAGAGGGACTGGTGGCTGGTGGAGTAGAGGACAAGCAGTGACTATTCTATCTAAGTGGGAATTTAAATATCCATGATGATGACCACAGTAGTGAGGCACAGACAGGAAATGTGCAACATATGAGGTGGGGTGGCCTGGAGGAAAGCAGAATTGCAATAGGAGGAGCATCTAAACTACATGTTGCAAAGGGCTGGGATCTTTGAGTAGGGAGAGAGGATCATGAGTCTGGAGGCCATGAAACGAGGAACAGAAAGGGTACCAGTAGTACCTGCAGCAAGGTGGTAACTGAGGTGCACAGGGAAAAAGAGTTGCCACCTGAGAAAGCTTCTGGAAAAGCAGTGTCCTCAGAGGCAGCCAGTGTGGATTACAGAGTGTAACACTAACACACCACCCGACCCACAACTGTCAAGGTGCCAAAAACATCATAGAGGGCAGGTTTTGTTTCTTTGGGTTCTCCTGATAGTTCAAAAATGCTTTGCAAACATCTGAGCCTCTAAACATGGAGTGCTTTAAATGCATGCAACGTTTATCTAAATCATTTTCTTGTGGATATGAGATAGCAATATACGCATACAACTTCAAAGACACTAGTAAAAGTCTTTTCAAGTTGTTTAAAACAGATGACAACATATGTTTTTTAAAGATCATATTTTAATAAACCCTGTATAGCATGTTAAAAGTATTATCTTATTGACTCTTCATAATACCTTCATAGGGCAGGTACTATTTTACCCCCACTTACAAAAGAGTAAACAGAGGCACAGAAGTCTGAGTAAGTTTCTCAAGACCCCACCATTGGTAGACAGGAGAGCTGGGATCTAAAGCTAGGTTGTAGTACTGTATCTGCGCTCGCCACACTGATTGCCTCTCTTCTACTCAAAATATAAAAGATGCTTTGGGGCAGAGGGAAGAACTTTTATATCATTCAGAGACTCATGGGCTTAAGAAACCTTAAGTAAATTGTATTTTCTTTCATGGTAAACTTAATGTCATTCCAGACAGATGGGAAGTCAATCTTATTTTTGAAAACCCTTAGAGAAGACAATGCCATGACTTCCCTTGATAACTAATTCACCATCAGATGCTTCCAACTGCCACCATGCTCTTCTTCACACTTAGCCTGAAACTTTGCTATTGCAACTTAAGCCCATTCTCCTTTTGCAGTTCTATGAAGACCAGCCTGCCAGGCTCTGAAATTTTAAATCCATTCTACTTCAGGACACTTTCCTCCCTCTTTTTTCTTTCATATTCTAGACATTTCCTGTGCTGAATCATCACAATCCCAAATGAACTAACTGATCATCTCCTAATCCTTACTTAACCAGAGGTATCAGTTGTCAGGAACATCAAAATGTGTTGAGATGGGAGCATCCTTAGGTGACTTGAATGGAAAATTCAGGTGAGCCTTTGAGGACAAGTGCCAAGGAGATGTCCTGCTCTTGGGTCTCAGTCTCAGGAAACAGAATCCAGAGGTTAGGCTAAATATACACGAAGGAGCTGAAACTGCCACACTGTTATTAGAAATCACCTCTACCTGTGTCATTAACCATCAATGACAAACCTGCACAATGAGCACAATAATTCAATGATTTGAATTTTGAAATTTGGCAGCTCCTACCTTTGGGGCTTGGGTGCTGAGATGCTAATGAATTAGCATAAGAAAGCAAATGGATATGGTGATCTGTCCATAGGGAGTTAGCCTATGCCTATGTCATAGGCCAAAAGGAGGTGCAAGGGTCTTAAATTTATAACTGAATAACATTTAGAATCCCTAAAATTCCTTAAAATTTTTTTAAAGTTCACCTTGGCATTATAAAATTAAGTAAAATGAATTTCACACGTGCCATTACAGAACACATCTGTACAACATGATGGCCTGCTTAGAAACCATGCAAAGATACCTCTCTCTGCCTCTCCAGTGCCTCCATCAATGTTTGGCTAAAATCTATAAACATAACATATCACCCTAAGACCCTAGAGCCTGTACAGATGACCCCTATCAGGTCAACCAAAGCGCTAATAATCCCATATGTCTCCATATCCCATATACAGACCACCTATCAAAACTAAATAGAACAGCAGTTATCATAAGTGGTATATCTGATGCTCAATTTAGGTTTTGATAGGTGCCCTATATATGGGATGCCAGGATGCAACAGTTTTTAACAATGCCTTGTGGTCTTTGGGGTCACTCAAGCATGGGTCTGCCAAGTAAGCAGACTCCACACTACCTTAACACTCTCAACCTCAGACTCTGTAGCTGAAGCACTAGGATGATCTGTACCTCTCAACCTCCTTTTCATTTTCACCCCAGTAAGGAGCCTTTTTAGATATTTGTTTTCCTTATCACCCTCATTATTTCAAGATTGCAGGATACTACAGATCCAATGGCATAATTTATGTCTAATAATGGCTTGTATATCAAGAGTAAAATGTGTTCACTACCCCAAGTACCAATGTTTTCCCACTTGGGAGTGATATCATCACTATCAAGAACACATGAGAAAATTATGTCTATATTTTAGAGTCGTTTGATCAAGAGTTAGTGAGCACTACCAGGCTCCAGACACAGTCAGAATCTTTTCTCTCAAGGGGAAGACATCTGAGTGGTGTATAAAAACACATGCTTGCATCTCTGAGAACATGGTGCTATGGTTTGGATCTTAATGTCTGCCAAACACCCATTTGTTAAAGGCTTAGTCCCCAGCTCAATGCTATTGGGAGGTGGAGGAAAATGAAAAGGTGGGACCTAACGGGAAGTCTTAGGTTATTGGCGCGTGCTCTTGAACAGGAATGTTGGGACTGCAGTCCCTTTTGTCTCTTTATTTCTTGATTTCCATGAGGTGAACAGGTTGTTCTACTATGTACTCTCTGTCATGATGTGCTGCTTCACCACCAACCCCAAAGCAATGAGGCCAACCAGCCATGGGCTGAAACCTCTACAAACTGTGAACCAAATGAAACCTTTTCTCTTTTTAAGGTGATTGTTTCAGCTATTTTATTACAGTAACAGACAGCTGACTAACACACATGGGAACTGTTTTCCTTATTAGTAATGACTCATTATGCTACACATGACTCAGTTGTGTAAAATAGTGTTCACGTAATACAAAACTTGATGAATGTACTAATCATACATCTCGAGAGTGCCTTCTAAAAGCCTCCAAATCATCAAAGAACCACAAAGGCACATAAATATAAGCTGGGAGGGACTGAACTGCATAGTCTACCTCCTTCATTTTCCAAATTAGTAATATAAGCCCATATATATTTATATTTCAGTACTCAGGAAAGAGGCCCCAATGGAGCTCCAAGCATTTTTAAGATACTGATGGGCAATATCTCCAGCTAAACTCCTCATAAAAATGTTTATATGATTTTTAATTTGTGAAAATTTAATGAAAGCAAACCACAAAATTCAACCGTCCTTTACCTTAATAACATACATTCAAGTTTAATTCTCAAACTTTGTTATTTAAAGCAAAAGAGACACATTTAGCAATGTCTAGGAAACAGGCCTTATTCACATTGATATTTTTTCCTATTTCTGAACTTCTCAGTGAAGTTATACATCCACAGAACCCAAAAAGACAAAAGCTCATGTATAGTCACACCATTCATTTCACATTCATAACTGAAGGGTCATCACTCTCTAGGTTTTCCCCCTGCAAGTCAAACATTATAGTTAGTTCCCCTTGACTGATGATGAACAAATCCTTATTTTCCAACTGTTTTTTAGGAGAAAAAAGTATTTTTAAAATTTTTACCGAGGCTGAATGAATACTTGATACTCATCCTACAAGTCTTTTCCTCCACATGTGACAGAAAGCACAATTGCCTCGAGGAGCCAACAGACAGAACGCAGCACTACTAGGACAATGAGGAGCAAAGGTGGCACATGGAAGGGAAGGGACCATGTGCAGAGCCCACCCAGGTGCTGTGTTCACAGTCCAGCTCTAGGATTTGTCCCTGAGAGCTGTCAAAGGTATGTGAGCAGCAGGGGCAGAAGGAATGACAAATGCTCAGGGACTGTGATAGGTCACTTAGCAACACAGTGCCCAGAAAGAAGGGAGGGAGGCAATGAAGGACAGAGAGTCCAACCCAGGACGCATATTCACACACATGCCCCAATTCTGTTGTTCCTTCAAACATTTGTTAATTTCACCACTAGTTTTTCTTCTTGGTCATATTAACGGTGCTGCCTGTTGAGGCTCCTCCAGTTGAAATAACACTCTCATCAGGCAAAGAAAAGGCAAAATCAAGAGGATGAAACACCCTTGAGGAGGATGGAGAAAAGCCCTTGGTAGGTGCCCTTTCCGTTGCGCTCTCTTGGGCACCTACCCATCTCTGCTGCTCTAATCTCCCCTGGGATAGGTCCCCTGGGATAGGGCACAGTCTTTGGGATATTTGTTTTTAATGCATTTTTAAAACCCCCAAACCAGTGAGGATGGGATGTGAATTAGGGCTGCAGCATCTGCGTCACTCTCTTACACAACAGCCAAGAGTCATCAGTCTCAAAGCCCATTCAAATCCAACACATTTCTGGAACTTTTCAGCTGTTTCCAGAGCAGTTACAATGTGCATGGCACTGACCTATCTACAGAGTAACAGTAGAATGTAACCTGTCACTCTACTCTTCTAGCACCTCGAATAGAGCCCAGCATCCAGCAGATCAGCTGGTGATGGATAAATGAAGCAATGTATGAATGAGAATGCACTTGGCCTTAGGAGAATGCTCTGGTGGATCCAACACAGAGATCCATAGTAATACAATTTCAGGTAGACAATGAAGAGAGATGCTTAAGTAGGTTAGAGAGGAGTGTTTTGAAGATTTACAAAGACAGCACAGTGCCTTTTAAAATCTGTGTTCAGTATTCTACTGTAAACATTTAAACTCCTCCAAACATCATCAAACAGAAGGAACCCCACATTTGCATCAAGTCAACTCTGGTGTCCTTACCCGAAGTGTCAGCACAATTCTTACTTCTTGTTTGGTTAGACTCAGAGGCGGAGGGTGCAGGTAAAACAACAAAACACTCAGATTGAGCCAGTCAGAAAAGGCACTAATACTGTTTTTATTTACTGTGAGGAAATCTAAGTATATTTAATAGAATAAATTGGGCCTAGGATGAGTAAGGTTATTCAGGAGTTAGTAGGGTTTCAAGTCTCATCCTTTGAGGTTTCAAGCATGACTGAATGACACTTTGGTGGTTGAAAGAATTCAAGAAGTAAGTTAATAGTTGGCAGTGGGATGCACTGTCAATCCCAGCAAATTGGAAGGTTAAGGCATGAAGATCCCAAGTTCAAGGCCAGTCTCCATAACTTAGTGAGACCCTACCTCAAAATACAAATTAGAAAGGGGGATGTAGCTGAGAAAGCATCCCTGGGTTCAATCCCTAGTACTACATCTGAAAATCTCTCCCATCCCTCCAGATCCTTAACTATGGCACAGAGATGTGTGCATCTTGTGGCTGCTGGTCCAGGTCCCATGGAACTGGGGTGAAACTCTCCAGACATGCACAGGAACCAGAGTATATTCATACCTGGCTGAATGTCCCTAGCCATTGCCATGTGAATCTGAAGTTGCAATGCTTTGAAATTTATGCAGAATCTCTAACCTTTACAGACATGATACTTAAGCCCCTTATTTACACCAGGACCCTGGGTAGATTGTTACATCTTTCATTTATTGAATTTAGAAATACTGTCATTTTGTCACTCAGTTTTCTTTCCACACATGGCTTCACCTTCCATTTCAGTGACACCACAGTGCATTCCTTTTCTTTGAATTGAGTCTTAGCATATTTTTCTTCTCTTCCTCTTCTATCATCACCCATCTCTTTAGATGTACCCAGGTGTGTCCAGGTTTATCTTGACCATGTTTCTGTTTCAAAATCTTGTTGACATCTCCAACATAAATCCCACCACTGCCCCTCTTCAGCTGTCTCCTCCAGTGCTCACACTGAAGCTATCTCCTGACCTCCTTTCAGGTTACTGGTACTGCTAATGGAAGGACCCATCCCTCCACACTAACCCCTAACTTCCAGGCTAGACTGGAAGAGCTCTGCAAGCTGGTTTTCCTGACTGCAGTGCCAGGCCTCTCATCCACCTGTCCTCCATGCTGCCATGGTTCCCCTTCTGAAGTCTGAGTAGTATTTATGCTACTTCAAGACCCAAAATTCTCCACCCCCCTCCCCAGTATCTCTAATAGACTTTCTAAAAGTGTAGAATGTAGATAGTTGCAAAGGCCAAATGTTTAGGAAGTATTTCAGATGAATTTCAGTAACATAAAAACTCAGGATTTAAAAATATTATGCCTCTTAGTAATTTATTGTAAATTTGATCCTCTTCTGATCTGTCTGGTATAGCTAAGAAAAAGGGTCAGGTTAGTACCAGCAGGATTGTGCCTCTGGTATTTGCTGATCTCCATTTGTAACAAGCTTAGCTCAGAGCAGTGCTGAAGAAACAGGGGTCAAATTAGAATTTAATGAAGGTCGATTTCAGAGTTTACTTAGAAAAGTGATAGAGGTTTATTATCTCCCAAAACCATTAAGTTTACTTACCAAAAATAGGTTTCCTTTTAACAAAAAAGTATTTAAGAAAAATAAATGTCAATATAATGAATGTTTTAATAAATAAAAATGGTGACACAAATAATGCCAAGGAGATATTAAAAACAGAGCTATGGGCTAAGATCCAGACTCTCTATTTCCCAGACACAAGCCCCAATTTAGCTGAATCTCTAATATGGTCTGGACTTGAGGTGCCCCCAAAAGCTCCTGTGTTAATGCAGGAATGTTCAGGGCTGTAACCTAATCCATCCCTCCTCGTTTGAATGGCAGTAACTATAGGCAGGCCCTGTGTGGCTGGAGGAGGTGGGTCACTGGTGGGGTGCCCTGAAGGGGTGTGTCTTTCCTGAAGCCTCTCTCCTCTCTCACTCCACTCTCTCTTGCCACCACAAGAGAAGCAGCACTCCTCCACCACGCCTTTCCACCATGATGTTCTGCCTCACTTGGGGCAAGAGCAATGGAGTTGGCTGACCATGGACTAAACCTCTGAAACTGGGGGTCAAAATAAACTTTTCCTCCTCTAAGTGGTTCCTGTCAGTACTTTAGTCACAATGATGAAAAGCTGACCACCACAAACTCCAACTGCAATCCTTCTTTGTAAATTCTTTGTTGGGATGTAGCCACTTCTTGGCCCCCTGGCCTGGGCCCCTTTCCATCTCTATACCCTTATACCTGGTCTCCTTTCAGTATGGGCTGTGCTGCCTCACTTTTTGGCCCTTTGAAATTTGATTTATTTTGAAGTGCCAAATAAAATCTTTTTTTCTCTAGGAAGTTTTCAAATTATAATTCAACAATCTATCAGCTTGTCCCTTGGTTAGGGTGCTTCTTTTATTCTCTTCTATATTATAATTTAACAAATTTGCCCTACAGAGTTACAAATTCCTAGAGAAAAAAGCCCAGGGCATTTTTACCTGTATCCCCCTGCCCCAGAATCAATTAGGAATGTGTGTATATATAACACACACACGCGCACACACACACACACACACACACACACAAATTT
>JAJEJO010012289.1:0-10420 GCA_020662805.1 Glaucomys volans | reverse complement strand
AATGTTCAACATCCCTAGTTATGAGAGAAATGCAAATCAAAACCACCTTAAGATTTCATCTTACCCCAATTAGAATGTCTTTTATTAAGAATACAAGAGATATTGGCGAGGATGTGGGGAAAAGGGTACACTCATACATTGCTGGTGGAATTGCAAGTTGGTGCACCCACTCTGGAAGGCGGTGTGGAGATTCCTTAGAAAACTTGGAATGGATCCACCATTTGACCCAGATATCCCACTCCTTGGCCTATGCCCAAAGGACTTAAAATCAGATTACTACAGTGATGCAGCCACATCAATGTTCATAGCTGCTCAATTCACAATAGCTAGATTGTGGAACCAACCTAGATGCCCTTCAATAGATGAATGGATAAAGAAACTATGGTATATATACACAATGGAATATTAGCCATAAAAAAGAATAAAATTATGGCATTTGCAGGTAAATGGATGATGTTGGAGACTGCCATCCTAAGTGAAATTAGCCAATCCCCAAAATCCAAAGACCAAATGATCTCTCTGATAAGTGAATGATGGTGCATAATGTGGGGTGGAAGGGAGGCAAGAATGGAGGAAGGATAGATAGCATAGAGGGAAGGGAGGGGTTGGGTCAGAGTGGGGGGTAAGAGTAATAGCAGAATGAGGCAGACATCATTGCCCTGTGTGCATGTATGAATGCACAGATGGTGTGACTCTACTTTGTGTACAACCAGAGAAACAATAGCTGTACATCATTTGTGTACAATGAATCAAAATTTAAAAAGTTAAAAAAATAAAAGGAGTGACCAAACAGCATAGTAACAATATGAATTAGTTAAATGGAAAGTGAAAGCCAGGAAGACAATCCTGAATAATTAATGAAAATTTCTGGGTGGAGCCAGTAGTTAATAGAGGACCAGGCAAACATGTGGTGGAATTAAGATAGACTGAAGAGGAAATATCAAACCATGCTACTGGATGTGCAATAGCAGGTTGTGGAATATGGGCCCAATAGGTCTTGGTGCCACTAGCCATGCCTGTAGTTGTGTATATTATGAGAACCAGCATAATAAACCTGTTAACAGAGACAGTACATTGAGCTATTTTTTCTCAATATTCCCTAGTTATTTGTGTTATATTATCTATTTGTCCCCATAACAAGGAGTGTGCCTTCCAGGCTTGAATCATGGATGTTGTTGTCTGCAGGGATGGAACTGTCTGTGAATGCAGAGTTGGGTTGGATCTGTATGGATGGAGTGATCAAAGGCATTGGCTGGGGCAAGTTTTAAATTGCCCATTTATTGATTGGGTTCTTTGTATTTTTGGTTGTAAAGTTTTGTAAGTTCTTTATAAATTTTGGAGATTAGTGCTCTATCTGAAGTGCACATGGTAAAGATTTTCTCCCACTCTGTAGGCTCTCTTTTCACACTATTGATTGTATCCTTTGCTGAGAAAAAGTTTTTTAGTTTAAGTCCATCCCATTTATTGATTCTTGCTTTGATTTCTTGTGCTTTGGAGGTCTTATTAAGGAAGTCTGATCCTAAGCCAACATGATGAAGATTCGAGCCTACTTTGTCTTCTATTTGGTGCAGGGTCTCCGGTCTAATTTCTAAGTCCTTGATCCATTTTGAGTTGAGTTTTGTGCAGGGTGAGAAATATAGGTTTAATTTCATTTCATTATGTATGGATTTCCATTTTTCCCAGCACCATTTGTTGAACAGGCTATCTTTTCTCACAGACACTTTACAGAAGAGGATGAACAGGTGATCAATAAATATATAAAAAGGTGTTCAACATCTCTAGTAATTACAGAAATGCAAATTAAAACAACTCTAAGATTTTATCTTACTCCAATTAGAATGCCTTTTATCAAAAACACAAACAATAATAGATGTTGGCATGGCTGTGGAGAAAAAGGCACACTTTTACATTGCTGATGGAGTTGCAAACTGGTACAGCCACTCTGGAAAACAGTGTGGAGATTCCTCAGAAATCTTGGAATGGACCCACCTTTTGACCCAGTTATCCCACTCCTTGGTTTATACCCAGAGGACTTTAAATTAGCACACAACAGTAACACAGCCACATCAATGTTCATAGCAGCTCAATTCAAAGTAGGTAGACTGTGGAACCTACCAAGATGCCCTTCAACAGTTGAATGGATAAAGAAGATGTGGTATATACACACAATGGAATACTACTCAGCCATAAAGAAGAATAATACTGTGGCATTTGCAGATAAATGGATGGAATTGGAGATTATTATGCAAAGTGAAATAAGTCAATTCCAAAGAAACTGGGGCCAAATTTTTCCCTGATAAGCAGATGATGATATAGAATCTGGTTGGGGGGAGGGTGAGAAAGGAATGGAGGATCATTAGATAATGTAGAGGGAAATAAGAGGGGGAGGAAGTGGGGGTATAAAAAATGTTGGAATGAGACAGATATCATTACCCTATGTCCATGTGTGACTAACAAGAATGAGATGAATGTACCTCATGCACAACCATAGAAATGAAAATTTGCACCCCATATGTATACAATGAATCAAAATGAAGTCTATAAAAATAACAAAAATTGCTGAAGTGAACCCAGGAATGATGGTCTTCTAACTTGGCTGCAGTAGGGATAGTTAGACTGACTTTGAATGGGCCTTTCCACTTTCCTTGTAAAGAGGCTATGGATGGAGGAAGGGAAAGGTAGACTAAGTCCCCTACAGAAATAGACAGAGGGGCCTATGAGGATTGGGCCTAGGGAAGATGTGTGTAAGCATATTTCCAGAGAGCAGCTCTAAGGTGAGCTAGAAGGGGTTTTAAGATATCAGGAGGGATACTAGGTAACTGAATGGTAGGGGAAAGAAGGAGTCACCCATACATAAGTTCAAAAGGGCTGATCATGAGGGGCTTCTTTGGTAAAACTCAGATTCAGAGAATGGCCAGGGAAAGAAGCTTGGTCCAATTTAAATGAGTGTGTATGGATAACTTAGCTAAGATTACCTTTAAGGTCCTGTTTGTCCTCACAATTTTGGACAAATAGTTGGACTCTAGTTGGAGATGATAGGGAATGTGAGAGTTCCATTTTATGTTTAAAATTTTAGCTAGTTCCTGGGTGACGGAGGAAGTAAACTCAGGGCCATTATCAGATTGGAGAGACAGGTAAGCCAAAGTGTGGAATTATCTCCCAGGAAAGTAAGGTTATTACTATGGAAGCCCTTTTGTTGGTAGTTGGGAAAGCCTCAACCTATCCAGTAAAAGTATCTAAGATCAGGAGGTATTTATTTTTCTTTACTGAAGGCATGCATGTGAAGTCAAGCTGCCAGTCCATGGCAGGGAAAGTGCCTCTACCTTGATGTGTAGGGAATGGGGGTGGTCTCACATTAGAGTTAGGGTTAATTTTAAGAAAGGTTGTGCATGAGTGGGAAATTTGTTGGAGATACTGTAAATCTGAAAGGGACATGTTTAAAGAATTCTTTAAGAATATTTGGAGGGAGCGTGTGTCTGGGTGGAATAAATTATGGAGATAGGACAAGAGGGCCTTAGTTTCCTCGGGGAAATTGAAGTTTTAAAGGTATACAGTATAAGACTGTTTGGGGGTAGTGGCTAGAGTGAGCAATTTCCTTGGCAAGCCTCCTGATTCCCCAGGGAAATGTAATCCTTTTGAGTTTGATGCCTCCTACAATTGTAGGGCTGCCCCTGGTCGGGTAGAAGTGCAGCCTCAAGCAAATATTTTATGTAACTAGCATGGAGGATGGGAATGCCTGCTTGAGTTAAGAAGTCTCTCTCCTTCAAAGTAAGATGTTGGAATGAATAATATTATAAGTGTTTTTGTAATCTGTAAAAATATTAACTGATTTATCCCTGGCTAATGATAGAGCTCAGGTGAGGGCCACTAATTCAGTTTGTTGTGATGTTGATCCTGGGGGTAAAGGAAATAATTCTAATATTTGGTAAAGGACAAAAGGAGAATTTTCAGTAGTTTTTCCTTGAATTATAGCATAATCTGCACATTAAGGGGACTGTTTTGGGGAACTTCCATCCATAAACCAATCAGGGGAGTCAGGTAATGGCTGATCTGTTATGTGAAAAAATGGGCTTGTCAAAAAGTCCAGAATGTCAGGGCAGGAGTGAGAAATTACAGGGGCAGAGGATGCTTTGCTGGGAGCAAAGTGGCTGAATTTAGTGAGGATTTTTGCTGGAAAGTAGGGGATCTAGGAGTTGTGCAAGTAATAGTTGGACTCTAATTGGGGGAAGGGATAAAAATGAGCCATGACTAAGATCTGAGAGGGAGTGTGTGGTAAGAACAGTAATGGGTTGATATAATGCAAACTTTCTTTCCTTGGGATCAAGAGAGCTGCAGTTTCTAAAACCCTGAGGCATTGAAGCCAACTTTGGTAAACTAAGTCTAATTGCTTGGATAGGAATACAATGGGGTTGGGGGGTATCTCCTGCCTTCTGATAAAGAACACCTCTTGCCTGTTGGTGTTCTGAGTGAAGGGCCAGAAAAATGGGCTTGTTAGGGTTGGGTAAATAAAGAGTTGAAGATTTTAAGAGAGAATCCTGAAAGGCAGAAATAGTAGAGGCAAAGGAACAGGGAGATGAAAGGGCATCATAAAGAGGTTTGGCTATAAGAGAAAATTTTTGTATCCAGATACAAAAATAGTAAAAAGGCCTAAGAGGGACAGCATGTCCCTTTTGGTGGATGGTAGGGGAATGTCCTTCAAAACGTGCATTTCTGGGAGGATGGTACGGGAGGTGAGGGTTAATTTGAATTAAGAGCCTGTCATGTAATATCTGGTGAGTTAGGGATGCAGGGACAAAAGATGTAGTGTTAACTCTCAAAGAGATGACAAAACACTGGGAAGGAAAAGATGGGCTTGGAATTAAATGGTGACAGGCACAATGATAAGAGCGAGCCTGGATGCTGGAAGAACACAGAGGAGAGATCTCAGACCCAGCCTAGGCTTGCTGACACACTGAAAGCATACTTTCTGGCAGAGATGGCATCCAAGTGACCTTTAAAGACTGGGTAGAATTTAGCAAATGAGAAGCTGGGAGATAAGCATGTGCAAGTACAAGGAATCTTGAGAGATTGCAGTCTTTTCAGGGAACTGTGTTCAGTCCTGAGTGCCTGGGATGCATAACAAGAACTGAAGGAGGTGCTGAGAACTGGGAATGGGAGGGGTAGAGGTGGTAGTACTGCTGGTGCCAGAGCACCAGAAATTTGGTGCTATGTTCAGAATTTGCAATGGCTCTGTTTCTTCTTCCTCCCTACCTTCCCCTGGCTGAATTAACAAACTGACTCCCCAGCATTTCAGGGTGCGTGGACTTGATCTGATCTCACAGTGCTTTTTCTCATGTTTTGCCAAACCACAGATGCAAATGACACTCATATGGAAAAGGCACCTTTCCTGTGTTCTGCTGTGCCCTCCTTTGCCCCCACCTGCCCACTAATTTCTAGGCAAAATGTGCTGCTCACAGAGGCACAACCATCACTGTGCTATGAACAGCAGCATGTCAGCATCCTCTGTGATTAGTGTAACTGGTGAGCTTGCCAAGGAAATGCCCTCCTCTTAGGAGCTACATGTGAAATGGCCCAGAAACAACATAGTAAGACCTGAAAGATGCAATTTGGCTTTCCTGTGGCTGAGAAGATGCCACTGACATGGTGATTTCATACACTGAGCAAAAGCAGTACAGCAGGGAGCCCTGTAATTGTGATTCCTGGGCAGTGGGCTCCAAACTCTGGAACTGAAGACCTGGTTCAAGGAGCAGACATTGCCAGGCTGTGGTACCCATCACCTATTCTGGGGTTATCTGTATTGATTTTATATCAAAAGGCTCATACTTCAGTTGTACTGAGTTAAGCAAAGTATATCATTAAAATTAATTTCATTTGCTTCTTTTTTACTTTTTAAAAATTTGACTACTAGACAATTAAAAATAAAAAATATATATGGTTCACATTTTAATTAGGACTGTTCTCGTCTTGAGAGAAAGAAAAAGACATTTATATCTTTCTTCAATGACTGATCAGATCCCAGGCAGAATAGCAGAAGTGGAACAACATTTGCCCTGGTGACACACAGCGAGGGTCATACTCTCACCAGCAGTGACTATTTGTTGGATGACCTTTGGTAAGTTAGCTTTCTGTACCTCTGTTTCTCCATCTGTAAAATGGGGAGGATTGGTTTTTTTGCATTTCCATTGAGACAATGTTGTATATTATGTTCTCATATATGAATCCTTAACTTTTCTGGTGGGATTTGGTTCTGTAACCACCTGACATGAAATCCAACCCTATCTTAGTCATTAATGAAATGTATTTTTGCTCCCAGCTAAAGCAACCCATAAACATCAACGTAATTCCATTTCACTGCCTCTTATCATAACTCAGGAAATGTTGACCTTTACCCTGTCAACTACTTTTTTGTTAAATTTCATGGAAAAAAATAATTCAGGTATCGACTACATTTGAGTGCAGATTTCTCACTGACAAATGCCTATCATCCATCATTTGACTATTTGCCTCCCTCTGGCCTGCCCATCATGTGCCTTTCACCTACCCATCACCCACTAACTGAGGTTCATCTGCCAATCATCTGCCAGTAGCGTGCAGAACCCACAGATCATCTGTGGATCACCAGCTGCCTGCTGTTGCCTGGAAATCCACTGTCACAGTACCTGCAGGTTTAGTTACATGTGGCTGCCAATATTTGGGGGGAAAAAAAGCCAGGAACTGCAGGACCGCCAGCCCAATTGACAGCACACCACCTCCAGGAGCCCCAGCTTGACAGACAGCACACCACCTCCAGGGGCCCCGCCTGACTGCACCCCACACACACTTGGTGCCCATGTCCTGCACTGCATCTCCCCATTTGCCAACATGTTTGGAAGCCAGTGCAGCCATCTTGGATTATCCGTGAAGTGGAAACTATCATTAGGTGGGGCAATTCCCTTCCTAAGATGCCTGCTGGAGACTGGAAGCTCATTATCAGGTACCTCTTATGCCTCAGTCTACTGAAGTCTGAGAGGTTTGAATAGTATATGACTGTTATAGTATAGATTTTTTTCTCCTTTGTAAAAGCTTTTAAATTTTTATTTCTTTACTTTTCTTGCTCTCTACTTTCCTTTTGTTCACCTATTTCCTCAAGGGCTTCTTCTCCCTTTTCTCATGCTAACAACCAACTACTTTTGACTACATTTTCACTCTTCCTAGGATTTAACTTCTTCACATTCTTTTCTTACACTACTAACAGTTACATCCTACACCTCTCCCCATCTTCTTTGTCTTCCATTAGAAACTGCAGTCCTCATTGCAAATCTGTTTGTTATAGTGTAAATAATAATTAAACTCATCCTCTCTGTTTATTATGACAATATTTTAACAATATTGTAACAAAAACACTATTGAAACAATAGTCTTCAAAGGGGCTATTTGGTTTATAGTTGCATATTGTCTGCACTAGATGTTCCTAATATTGACCAACCCCCTTAAAGAAGAGTTTTTGGAAAACTACAAGGTCACTATAAGCCTGCAGGGCAGAAACTACAATACCCCAGGATCTGCATTGCCAGAGGGGAAGATACATGAACAACATGAAAAAACAAGGGAGGAAAGTATTCCAAACAAACAAAGATTCTACACTAATAGAATCCAATGACAGCATGGTAGAAGAAATGCCAGAAAAGGAGTTCAGAATATACATGATTAAAATGATCAGAGAGGCAATTGATGAGTTAAGAGAGCAAATGCAGGCAATGATTGACCATTCCAATAAGCAGTTGAAAGAGCAACTACAGGAAGCAAAAGATCACCTCCACAAAGAGATAGAGATTCTGAAAAAGAACCAAACAGAAATCCTTGAAATGAAGGAAAAAATAAACCAAATATAAAACTCAATTGAAATCATCACCAATAGACTAGATCACTTGGAAGACAGAACCTCAGACAATGAAGACAAAATATTGAATCTTGAAAATAGAGTAACCCAAACAGAAGATGGTAAGATATCATGAACGGAACCTACAAGAACTATGAGATATCATGAGAAGACCAAATTTAAGAATTATCAGGATTGAGGAAGGCAGAGAGATGCAAACCAAAGGAATGAACAATCTATTCAATGAAATAATATCAGAAAATTTCCCAAACCTGAAGAATGAAATGAAAAATCAAATACAACAGGCTTACAGAACACCAAATACACAAAATTATAACAGATCCACACCAAGACACATTATAATGAAAATGCCTAATATACAAAATAAAGATAGGATTTTAAAGGCTGTGAGAGAAAAGTAACAGATTACATATAGGGGGAAACCAATATGGACATCAGCAGATTTCTCAGCCCAGACCCTAAAAGCAAGAAGGGCCTGGAACAATATATTTCAAGCTCTGAGAGAACATGGTTGAAGAATCCTATATCCAGCAAATCTAACCTTCATATTTAAAAATGAAATAAAATTCTTTCATGACAAACAAAAGTTATAGGAATTTACACATAGAAAGCCTATGCTACAGAACATTCTCAGCGAGATATTCCATGAGGAAGAAACAAAAAACAACAATGTAAGTCATCAAAGGGAGAAACTACCCTAAAGGAAAAGCCAATTAAAGAAAAAACCAAGTTAAGTTAAAAACCAAAAATAAGTCAAAATGACTGGGAACACAAATCATATCTCAATAATAACCCTGAACGTTAATGGCCTAAACTCATCAATCAAAAGACATAGAATGGCAGATTGGATTAAAAAGAAAGACCCCACATTATGTTGCCTTCAAGAGTCTCATCTCATATAAAAGGACGTCCACTTTATCTGAGGTAAGGATGGGAAAAAAACCTATCATGCACACGGCCTTAGTAAAAAAAGTGGGGGTTTCCATCCTTATATCAGATAAAGTGGACTTCAAGTCAAAGTGAGTCAGAAGAGTTAAAGAAGGACATTTCATAACGGAACTATAAATCAAGAAGACATAATGATCACAAATATTTATGACCCAAACAATGGCTCATACATGTACATCAAAAAGTCCTTCTCAATTACAGGAATCAAATAGACCACAACACATAATTCTGGGTAACTTTAACACACCACCATCCCCACTGGATAGATCTACTAAACAAAAAAACCATAGAACTCAATAACACAATCAATAACTTAGACTTAACAGACATATATAGAATATTCCATCCATCAACGAGCAAATACACTTCGTTTTCAGCAGCACATGGCACCTTCTCTAAAATATATTATGCCACAAAGCAGCCCTTAGTAAATGCAAAAAAGTAGAGATACTACCTTGTATTCTATCGGATCATAATGGAATGAAATTAGAAATCAATGACAAAATAAAAAACATAAACTACCCCAACACCTGGAGACTAAATAATATGCTATTCAATGATGCATGGATAACAGAAAACATCAAGGAGGAGATAAAAAAAATTCTTAGAGGTAAATGAGAATGATGATACAACATATCAAAATCTCTGAGACACTATGAAAGCAGTACTAAGAGAATATTCATTGCATTGAGTGCATTCAAGAAAAGAATAAAAAGTAAACAGCTCAATGACCTAACCTTACATCTCAAAGCCCTAGAAAAAGAACAGAACAATACCAAGAGTAGTAGAAGACAGGAAATAATTAAAATCAGAGCTGAAATCAATGAAACTGAAACAAGAGAAACAACTCAAAAAATTGACAAAACAAAAAATTGGTTCTTTGAAAAAGTAAACAAAATTGATAAATCCTTAGCCACACTAACAAAGAGAATGAGAGAGAAAACTCAAATTACTAAAATTCATGATGAAAAAGGAAATATCATGGCAGCACTGAAATACAAAACATAATTAGAACCTCCTTTGAAAATCTATACTCCACCAAAATAGAAAATCCCAAAGACATCGACAAATTTCTAGAGACATTTGATCCTCCAAACTGAACCAGGAGGACATACACAATTTAAAGGCCATCAAAAGCCTACCAACCAATAAAAGCCAGGGACCAGATGAATTCTTAGCTGAGTTCTATAAGACCTTCAAAGAAGAACTTATACCAATACTCTGAAAGTATTTCATGAAATAGAAAAGGAGGAAACCCTTCCAAATTCATTCTATGAAGTTAGTATAACCCTGATACCAAAAACAAAGACACATCTAGAAAAGAAAACTTTAGACCAGTATCTCTGATGAATATAGATGCAAAAATCCTTAACAAAATTCTAGCAAATTGCTTACAAAAACATATAGAGAAGATAGTGCACCATGATCAAGTGGGGTTTATCCCAGGGATGCAAGGTTGGTTCAACATCTGGAAATCAATAAATGTTATTCATCACATCAATAGACTTAAGGTTAGGAATCATATGATTATTTTGATAGATTCTGGGAAAGCATTTGACAAAATACAACATCCCTTCATGCTCAACACACTAG
>JAJEJO010012256.1:0-11055 GCA_020662805.1 Glaucomys volans | reverse complement strand
TTAAGATTTCATCTTACCCCAATTAGAATGTCTTTTATTAAGAATGCAGGCAACAACAGGTGTTGGCAAGAATGTGGGGAAAAGGGTACACTCATACATTGCTGGTGGGATTGCAAGTTGGTGCAGCTACTCTGGAAAGCAGTGTGGAGATTCCTTAGAAATCTTGGAATGGATCCACCATTTGACCCAGCTATCCCACTCCTTGGCCTATACCCAAAGGACTTAAAATCAGATTGCTACAGTGATGCAGCCACATCAATGTTCATAGCTGCTCAATTTACAATAGCTAGATTGTGGAACCAACCTAGATGTCCTTCAATAGATGAATGGATAAACTGTGGTGTATATACACAATGGAATATTACTCATCCATAAAGAAGAATAAAATTATGGCATTTGCAGGTAAATGGATGATGTTGAAGACTATTATGCTAAGTGAGATTAGCCAATCCCAAAAATCCAAAGGCTGAATGGTCTCTCTGATAAGTGAATGATGATGCATAATGTGGGGTGGAAGGGTGGCAAGAATGGAGGAAGGATAGATAGCATAGAGGGAAGGGAGGGGGGTGGTTGGGGTGGGGGGGTAAGAATAATAACAGAATATGTGACAGACATCATTGCCCTGTGTACATGTATGAATGCACAGATGGTGTGACTCTACTTTGTGTACAACCAGAGAAACAATAGCTGTACTCCCTTTATGTTCAATGAACCAAAATTAAATAAATTTTTAAAAAAATACTCCAGGACATGAAACCCCAACACAATAGTACTGGGTGATACCAACACACCTTTATCAGAAATAGATAGGTCATCTATACCTAAAACCAATAATATCTCCAACCTAAATAACACTAGAAATCAAATGGACCTAACAGACAGAACGTATCACACCCAAACAGCTGAATTTACCTTCTTCTCAGCAGCTTTTCCAAAGTAGAACTTTTTCCAAAGTAGACCATATTCTAGGCAACAAAGCAAATATTAACAAATACAAAAGAATAGATAATCCCAGGTATCCTATCAGACCATCAATGGCAGGAAAAATAATAGAAACCACATAAACGTATGGAGATTGAACAGTATTCTCTTAAAATGAAGAATGGATCAAAGAAGAAATGAGAATAGAAATCAAGAAGCATGTATATACATAGGGCAATAATGTCTGATTCATTTGATTATCCTTCCCATCTGCATACCTCTCCCCTCCTTCACTCACCTCTACCTAATCTAAAGTAACTCTCTTCTTCCCTAGCTCCTCCACATTGTGAATTAGCATCTGCATATCAGAGAAAACATTTGGCCTTTGGTTTTGGGGGATTGGCTTATTTCACTTAGCATGATATTCTCCAGCTCCATCCATTTACTGGCTAATGTCAGAATTTCATTCTTCTTTAAGGTTGAGTAATAGTCCATTGTGTGTGTGTGTGTGTGTGTGTGTGTGTGTATCACATTTTCTTTATCCATTTTTCTGTTGAAGGAGTCAGAGGTTGGTTCCATAGTTTAGCTATTGTGAGTTGAGCTGCTATAAACATTGATGTGGCTGCTTCAATTGTCAATTTTATGTATTTGTATGTCAATTTTAAGTTCTTTGGGTATAAACTGAGGACTGGGATAGCTGGGTGAAGGTAGTTCATTCTAAGTTTTCTTAGGAATCTCCATACTGCTTTCCATAATGGTTGCACCAATGTGCAGTCCCACCAGCAATGTATGAGTGTACCTTTTCCCCCACATCCTCACCAAAATTTATTGTTGCTTATATTCTTGATAATTGCCATTCTGACTGGAGCAAGATGAAATCTTAGAATAGTTTTGATTTGCATTTCTCTAATTGCTAGAGATGTAGAACATTTTTCCTATATTTGTTGATAGATTGTATTTCTTCTGTGAAGTGTCTGTTCAGTTCCTTTGCTCTTTTATTTATTGGGATTGTGGTGTGTGTGTGTGTGTGTGTGTGTGAAGTTTTTTGAGTTCTTTATATATCCTGGAGATTAGTGCTCTATCTGAGGTGCATGTAGTAAAGATTTTCTCCCATTCTGTAGGCTCTCTCTTCATATTATTGTTTCCTTTGCCTAGAAGAAGCTTTTAAGTTTGAATCCATCCCATTTATTGATTCTTGAATTTACCTCTTGTGCTTTAGCAGTCTTGTTAAGGAAGTCAGATCCTAGGTTGACATGGTAAAAATTTGAGCCTTCTTTTTCTTCTATTAGGTGCAAGGTCTCTGTTCTAATGCCTAAGTCTTTGATGAACTTTGAATTGTGAAAAGATTTCTAAGAGGTAAAGTTAGAGCATTGAGTGCCTACATTAAAAAATAGAGAGTTCCCAAATAAATAGGCTTATGACTTTACCTCAAGACCTTAGAAAAAAGGAGAAACCAATTTCAAAATCAGTAGAAGATAGGAAATAATTAATATCAGAGCTGAAAAAAAATTGTGAATAAGAAAACAAAACACAGAATCAATGCAACAGAGTTGGTTCTTTGAAAGATAAATAAGATTGACAAACCCTTAGCCAAAGTAACCAAAAGAAAGAGTGAGAAGACCCAAATCAACATGATCAGAGATGAAAAAGGAGACATCACCACAGACCCTTCCGAAATCCAGAGGATTATCAGAACCTATTTTGAAAATTTATACTTTATGAAACTGGAAAACCTGGAAGATACTGACAAATTTCTAGACACATATGACCTGTCCTAATAAAATCAGGAAGATATAGAGAATCTAACCAGTAATTAAATTGAAATAGCAATAAAAAGCCTTCCAAAAAAGAAAACCCCAGGAATGAAAGGATTCTTAGCTGAGTTCTACCAGAAATTTATAGAAGCATTAACTCCAGCCTTTCTCAAATCATACCATAAAATTGAAAGGAGGGAACACTCTCAAATACATTCTGTGAAACCTAATACCAAAACCAGACAAAGAAGCATCAAGAAATGAAAACTAAAGACCCATATCCTTGATGAACATAGATGCAAAAATCCTTAATATTAGCAAATCATATTCAAAAACCTGTCAAGAAGATAATACACCATGATAAACTGGGTTTTATCCCAGGTATGCATACAACATACACATATGGTTCAACATTTGGTTCAACATACACATTTGGTTCAACATACACATTTGGTTCAACATACACAAATCAACAAATGTAATTCACCACTTGCTGTGGTTTGGATGTGATTTGTCTCTCCAGATCTCCTGTGTGAGACAATGCAAGGTTTAGAGGACAAAAAATTGGGTTGTGAGAGCCTTAACTCATCAGTGAATTAATTCCCTGATGGAATTAATTGAGTGGAAACTGAAGGTGGGTAGGGTGTGACTGGAGCAGGTGGTCTTTGGGGTCATGCCTTTGGGGATATATTTTGTATCTGGCAAATGGAGTCTCACTTCTGCTTCCTGATCATTACATGAGCTGCTTTCCTCTGCCATACTCTTCTGCCCTGATGTTCTGCCTCCCCTCAAGTCCCAAGTAACGAAGATGGGTGTCTGGGGACTGAGACCTCTGAAATCATGAGCCCCTAGATAAACTTTCTTTCTCTAGAATTGTTTATGTCTGGTCTTCTAGTCACAGTATCAAAAAGCTGACTAGAACACTGCTTAAACAGAATTAAGGACAAGAATCACATGATCATCTCAATAGATGCAGAAAAGGCCTTTGATGAAATTCAACCACCACTCATGTTGAAAATGCTAGGGAAGGTAAGGATTGAATGAACTTGCATAAACATCATAAAGGCCATTTATTATAAACCCAAAGTCAACATCATATTGAATGGAGAAAAACTAAAAGCATTTCCTCTAAAATCAGAAACAAGACAAGGATGTCCACTCTCAGCATTCCTATTGAACATAATCCTTGAAACATCAGCCAGAGTGATCAGGCAAGAAAAGGAAATCAAAGGGATACAAATGGAAAAGAAGTCAAATTTTCTCTATTTGCCGATGACATAATTCTGCATCTAGGAGACCCAAAAAACTCCACCAGAAGACTTATAAATGAGTTCAGCAAAATAGCAGGATACAAGATCAACACCCCTGTATAGAGCAAGACCAACGCCATATTGTGTGAGGAGTGTATTATCTAAGTGATGTGTTACTTGACTGTAGTGTGATGTCATACTCAAATGAGCAAACCCTAAGCTGGTGTAGACGATAGGCAGATACGCAAATGAGCGAACCCTAAGCTGGTGTAGACAATAGGTTGATACACAAATGAGCGAACCTTAAGCTGGTGTAGATGATATGCTGATACACAAATAAGCTAACCCTAAGCTGGAGTGCTGTGATATGAGTGCGGGGACTTTCCCCTTAAGTGTATAAAAACCCCGGACGGTTGAAGGAGGCAGAGCATTTGCCATCACTGTGCTGATGGCCACTCTGCTCTCCAACAACTTTGCATCTGGAGGAACTGCGTGACCCGAGTGACAGCATTAATAAAAAGCCTTGGAGCACCAGCTCGCTGTGGTGAGTCAGGTGTGTCTTCCCGGGAGGGCCCCACTAGCTGCGACATCGTCCCAGAACAAACCAGGCAGGTCACGTCAGAGGAGTTGACCCGGCTGCTCGCGACAACCCCTAAATCAATAGCTTTCTTTTACTCCAACAGTGATTCAACTGAGAAAGATTTCAGGGAAACTTGCCCATTCTTAATAACATCCCAAAAAATGCGAATTAATCTAGCCAAGCAGGTAAAAGAGCTCTACAATGAAAATTATAGAATGCTGAAGAAAGAAAATAAAGAAGACCAGAGAAGATGGAAAGACATCCCAGGTTCTTGGATAGGCAGAATTAATATTGTCAAAATAGTCATATTACCAAAATCAACGTACAGATTCAATGCAATCCCCACCAAAATACCAATGACATTCTTCACTTAACTAGAAAAAAACAAATTTTAAAATCATTTGGAAGAATAAGAGACCCAGAATAAGGAAAGAAGGAAAAAAAATTTTCCTAAGCAAGGAAAAACAAAGCAGGAAGCATCACAATACCTGATCTGAAATTATACAGAACTGTAGTAACAAAAACACCATGGAATTGGCATCAAAATAGACCTGAAGACCAATGGAACAGTCCAGAAGACACAGAGAGAAATCCACATATCTACAGCCATCTGATACTTGTCAAAGGTGCCAAAATATATTTTGGAGAAAAGAGAGCCTTTTTAACAACTTATGCTTGGAAAACTGGATAGCTACATGTAGAAAAAAGAAACTAGACTCCTATCTCTCACCTTGCACAAAACTCAGATCAAAATGAATCAAAGAGGAATTAGACCAGAAATTTTGCAACTATTAGAAAATATAGGATCAACACTCCATCATATAAGTAAGTGCTGGGCACCAACTTTCTTAATAAGATTCCTAAAGTGTAAGAAATAAAATCAAGAGTCAATAAGTGGGATGCCATTGAACTAAAAAGCTTCTTCACCACAAAGGGAAATTTTAAGATGGTGAAGTGAGAGCCTACATGGGAGAAAATGTTGGCCAGCTACTTCTCCCAATAGGGGGTTAATATCTAGACTATATAAAGAACTCAAAAAACAACACCAAAACCCCCCAAATAATCCAATCAATAAATGGACAAAAGCACTAAACAGAAACTTCTCAAAAGAAGAAACACAAATGACCAACAAATACATGAAAAACTGTTCAATATTGCTAGCAATCAGGGAAATGCAAATCGAAACCACTCTAAGATTTCATCTTACTCCAATCAGAATGGCAGCAATTAAGAATACAAACGATAATAAATGCTGACAAGGTTGTGGGGAAACAGGTACACTTATACATTGTTAGTGGGACAGCAGCTTAGTATAACCACTATGGAAAGCTATATGGAGAGGATTCCTCAAAAACCTAGGGATGGGCGACTTGGGAGGCTGAGTCAGGAGAATCGCGAGTTCAAAGCCAGCCTCAGCAACTTAGCGAGGTCCTAATCAACTCAGTGAGACCCTGTCTCTAAATAAAATACAAAATAGGGCTGAGGATGTGGCTCAGTGGCTGAGTGTCCCTGAGTTCAATCCCTGGTCAAAAAAAAAAAAAAAAAAAAAAAAAAAACCTAGGGATGGAACCACCATATGACCTAGTTATCCTACTCCTTCGTATTTTCCCCAAAGATCTAAAATCAGCATACTAGAGTGACACAAACACCTCAAGGTTTATAGTAGCACAATTCACAATAGCTAAATTATGGAATCAATCCAGGTGCCGGTCAATAGGTAAATGGATCAAGAAATTGTGAAATATGAACAGAAGTAAGTTCTACTCAGTCATAAAGAAGAATGATATTAAGGTATTATAAAGTAGATAGAGCCATTCTGCAGATTCCCTGACAGAGAGACGCAATCTTCAGCTGTCTGAGCCCTCGGACCTAAGCTCAGCCCTTCCCGCAGCGACACAGCACTGCGGCTCCGGGTGTGATATGGCCGGGAGCAGAGCTGCTTGCCGGCTCCAGCGGGGAATTTGGGCCCATCGGCGCCATTCTGCAGCTTCCCTGGCAGAGACTCGCCATCTTCAGCTGTCTGAGCCCTCAGACCTAAGCTCAGGCCTTCCAGCGGGGCCACGGTGCTGTGTCTCCTGGTTGCCTCTGCCCAGAAGCATTGATCATTCCCAACCTGGAGGTAGTGAGACAGCAGCTATCTTGGGTCACCACCTGATCAAGCACCTCTCAAACATCTGGTGAGTTACTGGAAATCTGCAGGGACGCCCTAAGTCTTTACAGGGAAATTGCAATCCCTCTGATTTGCACTACTAGAGGGGAAGATACATGAGCAGCATGAGAAAACACGGGAAGAAAGTGTCCCAAACAAACCTAGATGATACATCAAGAGAACCCAAAGACAGCATGGTAGAAGGAATGACAGAAAGGGAGTTCAGAATGTTCATAATTAAAATGATCCGAGAAGAGAATGAGGTGACGAGAGAGCAGATTCAGGCTATGAATAATCAGCTAATAGAGCAATTGCAGGAAGCAAAAAATCATTTCAATAAAGAGATAGAAATTCTGAGAAAAAAACAAACAGAAATCCTTGAAGGAAACAAGGAAATGAAGGAAACAATCAACCAAGTTAAAAACTCAATAGAAAGCATAATTAATAGAATAGATCACTTGGAAGACAGAACCTCAGACAATGAAGACAAAATATTTAATCTTGAAAACAAAGTCGAAAAAACAGAGAAGATGGTTAGGAATCATGAACGAAACCTCCAAGAAATATGGGACATCATGAAAAGACCAAATTTAAGAGTTATTGGGATTGAGGAAGGCACAGAGATACAAACCAAGGGTATGAATAATCTGTTCAATGAAATAATATCAGAAAATTTCCCAAATATGATGAATGAGATGGAAAATCAATTACAAGAGGCCTACAGGACACCAAACGCACAGAATTTCAACAGATCCACACCAAGGCACATTATAATGAAAATACCTAACATACAAAACAAAGATAGAATTTTAAAGGCTGCGAGAGAAAAGAATCAGATTACTACAGGGGGAAACCAATATGGATATCAGCAGATTTCTCAGCCCAGACCCTAAAAGCAAGAAGGGCCTGGAACAACATATTTCAAGCTCTGAAAGAAAACAGATGCCAACCAAGAATCTTATACCCAGCAAAACTTACCTTCAGATTTGATGACGAAATAAAATCCTTCCATGATAAACAAAAGCTTAAAGAATTCACAAAGAGAAAGCCTGCCCTACAGAACATTCTCAACAAAATATTCGAAGAGGAAGAAATGAAAAATAACAATCTCGGTCACCATGGGGAGGAATTACCCTAAAGAAAGAGTCACTCAAAGGAGAAACAAAGTTAAGCTAAAAACCCCAAAAAAGCTAACATGACAGGAAATACAAGTCATATCTCAATAATAACCCTGAATGTAAATGGCCTAAACTCATCAATCAAAAGACATAGACTGGCAGACTGGATTAAAAAGAAAGACCCAACAATATGCTGCCTTCAAGAGACTCATCTCATAGAAAAACATGCCCACAGACTAAAGGTGAAAGGTTGGGAAAAAACATACCATGCACATGGACTGAGTAAAAAAGCTGGGGTTTCCATTCTCATCTCAGATAAAGCAGACTTCAAGCCAAAGTTAGTCAGAAGGGATAAAGAAGGACATTTCATACTGCTTAAAGGAAGCATAAATCAGCAAGACATAACAATCATAAATATTTATGCACCAAACAATGGTGCATCCATGTATGTCAATCAAATCCTTCTCAATTTCAGGAATCAAATAGACCAAAACACAATAATACTCGGAGACTTTAACACTCCTCTCTCACCGCTGGACAGATCCTCCAAGCAAAAATTGAACAAAGAAACCACTGGACTCAATGACACAATTGCTAATTTGGACTTAACAGACATATATAGAATATTCCATCCATCAAAAAGAGAATACACTTTCTTCTCAGCAGCTCATGGTTCCTTCTCTAAAATAGACCATATGTTATGCCACAAAGCTACTCTTAGCAAATACAAAAATATAGAGATACTACCTTGTATACTATCAGATCATAATGGAATGAAATTAGATATCAATGATAAAGTTAGAAACAGAAACTACTCCAAGACCTGGAGATTAAATAATATGCTATTGAATGATACATGGATAACAGAAGACATTAGGGGAGAAATTAAAAGATTCTTAGAGGTCAACGAGAACAAAGATACAACATATCGAAATCTCTGGGATACTATGAAAGCAGTGCTAAGAGGAAAGTTCATTGCAGGGAGTGCATTTAATAAAAGAATGAAAAGTCAACAAATCAATGACCTCACATTACAGCTCAAAGCCCTAGAAAAAGAGGAAGAGATCATAACCAAAAGTAGTAGAAGACAGGAAATAATCAAAATCAGAGCTGAAATCAACAAAATTGAAACAAAAGGAACAATTCAAAAAATTGACAAAACAAAAAGTTGGTTCTTTGAAAAAATAAGCAAAATTGATAGACCCTTAGCCACGCTAATGAAAAGAAGGAGAGAAACTCCAAATTACTAAAATTCGTGATGGGAATGGAAATATTACAACAGACACAATTGAAATACAAAACATAATAAGAAGCTACTTTGAAAATTTATACTCCAACAAAATAGAAAACCTGGAAGACATCAACAGGTTCCTAGAGGCATATGAGCCACCCAAACTGAAGCTGGAGGACATACACAACTTAAATAGATCAATTTCAAGCAATGAAAAGGAGGAAGTCATAAAAAGCCTACCAACAAAGAAAAGTCCGGGACCAGATAGATTCACAGCCGAGTTCTACAAGACCTTCAAAGAAGAGCTCATTCCAATACTCCTCAAAGTATTTCAGGAAATAGAGGAGGACGGAACCCTGCCAAACTCATTCTATGAAGCTAATATCACCCTGATACCAAAACCAGAGAAGGACACATCAAGGAAAGAAAATTTCAGACCCATATCTCTAATGAACATTGATGCAAAAATTCTTAACAAAATTTTAGCAAATCGCATACAAAAGCATATTAAAAAGATAGTGCACCATGATCAAGTGGGTTTCATCCCGGGGATGCAAGGTTGATTCAACATCCGGAAATCAATAAACGTAATTCACCACATCAACAGACTTAAAGTCAAGAACCACATGATTATTTCAATAGATGCAGAGAAAGCATTTGATAAAATACAGCACCCATTCATGCTCAAAACACTAGAAAAAATAGGGATAGTGGGGACATTCCTTAACATTGTAAAGGCTATCTATGCTAAGCCCACAGCTAATATCATTCTAAATGGAGAAAAATTGAAAGCATTTCCCCTGGGAACTGGAACAAGGCAGGGATGCCCTCTTTCGCCACTACTATTCAAAATTGTTCTTGAAACTCTAGCCAGAGCAATTAGACAGACCAAAGAAATTAGAGGAATACGAATAGGAAAAGAAGAGATCAAAGTATCCCTATTTGCTGATGACATGATTCTCTATTTAGAAGACCCTAAGAACTCCACCAGAAAACTTCTGGAACTCATAAATGAATTCAGTAAAGTAGCAGAATATGAAATTAATGCTCATAAATCTAATGCATTTTTATTCATAAGTGATGCATCCTCTGAGAGAGAAATTAGGAAAACTATCCCATTCACATTAACCTCAAAAAATATAAAATACTTAGGAATCAATCTAACAAAAGAAGTGAAAGACCTCTACAATGAGAACTACAGAACACTAAAGAAAGAAGTTAAAGAGCATCTGAGAAGATGGAAAGATCTCCCATGTTCTTGGATAGGCAGAATTAATATTGTCAAAATGGCCATACTTCCAAAAATGCTATACAAATTCAATGCAATTCCAATTAAAATCCCAATGACGGACCTCATAGAAATAGAGCAAGCAATCATGAAATTCATGTGGAGGAATAAGAGACCCAGAATTGCTAAAGCAATCCTTAGCAAGAAGAGCGAAGCAGGGGGTTTCACAATACCAGACCTTCAACTATACGACAGAGCAATAGTAACAAAAACAGCATGGTATTGGTACCAAAATAGACAGGTAGATCAATGGTACAGAATAGAGGACACAGAGACAAACCCAAATAAGTACAGGTATCTCATACTTGACAAAGGAGGCAAAAACATGCAATGGAGAAAAGACAGCCTCTTCAACAAATGGTGCTGGGAAAACTGGAAATCCATATGCAGCAACATGAAACTAAACCCCTATCTCTCACCCTGTACAAAACTCAACTCAAAGTGGATCAAGGACCTAGAAATTAGACCAGAGACTCTGCACCTAATAGAAGAGAAAATAGGTCCAAATCTTCATCATGTTGGCCTAGGACCAGATTTCCTTAACATGACTCCCAAAGTGCAAGAAATAAAAGCACGAATCAATGATTCGGATAGAGTCAAACTAAAAAGCTTTTTCTCAGCAAAGGAAACAATCAGCAATGTGGAAAGAGAGCCTTCAGAGTGGGAGAAAATCTTTGCCACACACACTTCAGATAGAGCACTAATCTCCAGAATCTACCAAGTACTCAAAAATCTTTACACCAAGAACACTAATAACCCAATCA
>JAJEJO010012220.1:0-12386 GCA_020662805.1 Glaucomys volans | reverse complement strand
TTTTTCTCTCTTTTTTTTTTTTTTTTGGTACTGGGGATTGAACACAGGGCACTTTACCACTGAACTACCTCCCTAGTTCTTTTTATTTTTTGTTTTGAGACTAAATTGCTGAGGCTGACTTTGAACTTGCTATTTTGCTGCCCTAGCCTGTAGAATTGCTGACCACCAGTTACAGAGGTTTTGTTCCTCTTGAATAAATATCCAGGAGTTCAACTGCTGAAGTAGGTGTAGGTTTGTGTTTAATCTTTAAAAAAAATAGCCAAGTCAATTTCCATATTGGAAAAAAATTATCTGAGAATTTCATTTGCACTACATTTTTGCCAATATTTGGTATTCTTAGTCTTTTTTTCTGTCATTTAGACATCATAATGGATATGGAATGTCATGCCATTGTGATTTAAATTTTATCTTTCCCTAATGACTGATGATGTTGAACAACTTTTCATGTGTCCAGTGACCATTTGGATATTTTCTTTTATGAAGTATTGGTTTAAGCTTTTTGTTCATTTTATTGGATGCTTATCTTATATTCTGACTCTAAGTCTTTTGCCAGATATATGGATGGTTAATATTTTTCCCCCAGCCTGTAGTTTGTTAAACAAAAGGTTTTAATTTGTGCAATATCCAATTTATCAATATTTTATAATTAGTGTTTTTTAATAATTGTTGTTTTCTGTGTCTTGTTTAAGGAATCTTCATCAACTTCAAAGACACAGAATAATTCTCATAGGATTTCTTCTAGAAGCTTTATAGTTTTAGTGTTTGTTTAGGTCTATGATCCATCCTGAATTAATATTTTTTGTTCTATGGTGTTAAGTAAGGGTTAAAGTTTTTTTTTTTAAAGATCAAAAACTGCATTTCCTTTCTGCATTGAATTTATCCTGGTACACTTTTAAAAAATCAATAGACCATATAAATGTGAGTGTATTTCTGGCTTCTCTATTCTGTTTCATTGATCTGTTAATCTATTCTTACACCACATGTCTTGGTTACTGTCACTTTATAGTGAGTCTTAAAATAAGATAATGTGTCTCTTTTACCTTTTTACTACTGTATCAAGAACTTCCCAACAGTTCTTGATGTATAGAAATACAGTTGACTTTTGTATATTTCCTTTGTATCTTAAAATTCTTTTGATGCTTTTTATTTTTATTTTTATTTATTTATTTATTTTTTTGCTACCAGGGATTGAACCCAGGGTGCTTAACCACTTAGCAATATCCCCATCCCTTTTCATTTTTTATTTTAAGTCGGGATTTTGCTAAGTTGCTTGGAGGCTCACTAAGTTGCTGAGGCTGGTTTTGAACTTGTGATCCTCTTGCCTCAGCCTCTGGAGCTGCTAGGATTACAGGTGTGAGCCCCCAGACCTGGTCTTTTTAGTTTGTTTAAAAAATATTTTATTTCAGTTGCAGGCAGACACAGTACCTTTTTTTAAAAATATTTTTCTGATTGTCAATGGACCTTAATTTTATTTATTTATATGCAGCGCTGAGAATCGAACCCAGTGCCTCACACATGCTAGGCAAGTGCTCTACTACTGAGCCACAACCCCAGCCCTGCCACAATACCTTTATTTTATTTTTATGTGGTGCTGAGGATTGAACCCAGGACCTCACACATGCTAGGTGAGAGCTCTACCACTGAACCACAACCCTAGCCCCCTTTTTTATTCTTAATTAATTTTATTTTGACATAATTCACATATGATACAATTCACCCATTTAATGTGTATCAATGGTTTTATATTTATTATATCCACAGATACATGTAACCATCATAATGGGTATCTTGCAAATTTGCCAAGTTTTCTTGTTAGTTCTAGTAACTCTTTTAATATTTGGATTTTTTTGTGTGTGTGTGTGGTGTGCAAAATTTGTGCATGCTAGGCAAGTGCTCTACCACTGCACTATATCCTCAGCTCCTTCTTTGGAAAATCTTATGCATATAACCATACTGTATATGAACAACACAATTTTATTTCTTTTTCTTTTCTTCCTTTTTGGTATTAGAAATTGAACCCAGGGATAATCTACCACTGAGCTACTTTCCCCACCCATTTTTATTTTTTATTTTGAGACAGGGTCTCACTAAGTTGCCTAAGGCCTCCATAAGTTGCTGAGGCTGGTCTTGAATTTGCAGTGCTCCTGTCTCAGCCTCTCTAGTTGCTAGGATACAGGTGTGTGCCCCTCTGCCCAGCATCATTGTATTTCCTTAAGCAAAATGCTTTAAGACATTATATTTTATTCTCTTGCTTAATTGCACTGGCTAAGACTTTTAGTATATTGTTAGAAAGAAGTGATAAGAACAGATATTTTATTTCCACATCTTTATTTTTGAAGGATATTTCCTCTGGGTATCAAATTTTAGGTTGATTTTTATTTCCTTTCTTTAGCACTTTACAATGCCATTCCATTTTCTTTTGGCTTCCATTTGTTTCTGATGACAAGTCATCTGTCATTTTTTATTACTCTTCCTTCAAATGTAATGTGACTTTGTCTCTGGTTTTGATTTTATAATTGTCTTTTAATCCTTGGTTCTCATCAAATTGACTATGTTGTGCCTACATGTGGTTTTATTTGTAATTATTTTGTTGTTATGGTTTGGATCCAAAAAACTTCCCCCAAAATCCATGGGTTTAGGGCTTGGTCTCCAATGCAGAGTTGGAGTCTTTGGGAGGTGATGGAATCACTTGGCTCTGACCTCATGAATGAATTAATCCATTTATGGATTCGTAGCTTAATGGCCTCTTGGGAGGTGGTGGAAACTTTACAAGGTGGGGTTCATTGAGGGAGTGTCCGTGAAAGTTATATTTTGTCCCTGACCCCTTCTCTCTCTTGCTTTCTTTTTGCTTCCTGACTGCCATGAAGCTTCCTGACTGCCATGAAGTGATCTGCTTTGATTCACCACAAGTTCCCTGCCATGATGTTCTGTTTTTCACAGATTCAGAAGCAACAAAGCCAAAAACCTCTGAAACTTTGAGCCAAAATCATTCAATCTATCATCTATCTATCTATCATCTATCTATCTATCTATCTATCTATCTATCTATCTATCTATCTATATCTATCTATCAATCATCTATCTATCATCTATCTATAGATTATAAAATCTTCCTCTGTCCAGGAAACAACATTCCCTTCCAAGGGCAATGACCCCAAGGACCTAAGGAGCTCCCAGTAGTCCCCACCTCTTCAAGGTCTCACATTGCCTCTGTGGGGACCAACTTCTAATGCACAAGTATCGAGGGACAAACCACATCCAAAACATAGCATTGTCAGAATCTTACATCTTTTCATTCATTTTGTCCCCCTTTTTCTCTAAAATATTTATCCATTATATCCATTTTTATATCATATTAGTTATTTTAAGGTCCTTGTCTGCTAATTCGAACATATGAATTGTCTGTGGATCTGCTTCTATTAATTTTTTCTCTTTTGACTACAAGTCACATTTTTTTCTGCTTATTCATGTGTCTCAGTTTTGAAATTGTATGCCAAACACTGGATAAATGCATTAAAGACCATGGTAGGCCATTTTTCAAACAGTTAGGTTGGAACTACCTAGTTTTCCTCCACCTCAGTTTTGGATGTCTTGAGGGTGGGATCAGACCATTTGTTCCAGTATAAATATGGAATCATAGGACTATAAGACTTGAGATCTTGTTTTGCCTGCCAGCCCAGCTTTCAGCTCTCTGTTCTGTTACTGATAGAAGTCCCGTGGGAGAGAATGATGGTTGCAGAGGACTCACTCTGTAAGTCTGGCATTTGAAGATTCCAATTAATCTAGAAGCTCACATGCAATTTGAATGTTCAACTGATTTCTCCTCAACCCCACAACATTACTCTGCAATTGGAAGGCTCACAGCTCTCTGTCCCTGTGTCCAGAGTTTTGGTAAATATCCACAGCTATGAAAATGACCACTAACTTCTGTACAACCAAAAAGGAGTGGAATCGAATTTATTTAGACTTTTTGTATCTATTGTTCTTTGATAACCTAAAGAAAATTGCTTCTTTTATTTTTTAGTTTAGGGAGTACTTTCTTGTTGTTATGGTTACTGAGCAAGTTAGAGTCTCTGTGGCCCTCTACCTTCTAACTAGGAGTGAAACTCTGACATTATCAAGAAGTGGCATTTCTTCCTCCTTTCTGGAGGAAGAAACTGTAGGAAGTGGGACCTAGTTGAAGGAAGTGGGCCCTTGGGGCATGTTCTTGGGGTCTATATCTGTCCCTGGCCCCTTTCTCTTCTCTCTTCTCTTCTCTCTCTCTCTCTCTCCTGTTTCCCAGTTGCCATGAGGTGATTGACTTTTCTCTGCCATACCCTTCTGTCAAGTTACACTGCTTCACCACAGGTCCAGAAATAATGGAACCAGCCAACCATGAACTAAAGTGTCTGAAACTGTGAGCCAAAATAAATGTTTCTTCCTCTAAGTGAATTTTCCCAGGTACTTTGTCACAGTAATGAAAAACTAACACAGTAATCATTGGTAACAGTCTGTGTATTTACTTTTCTCCTTTACATTCATTTTCAAATGTGTATAGAATTATGCTCTTGAGTTTGTTTACATAAATGGGATCATAGTGATCTTTAGTTTTTCACTTAAATATACATCTTGGATATAATTCCTCATCAGATCAACTCATTATTTTTAATATACAGTATTCTAAGATATAAACAGATTATAAATCATTAAAGTAACCCCCTATTGATGGCTATTTAAGTTTTTCAATGAAATGTTATTCCAATAACTAACTATCTTTAATATAACTGTACATCAACGGGCCAGTATATGTGCTGCCTTGGCTTTGAAGACAGGCTTTAGCCATTTACAGTTAAAAAAAAAAAAAAGGCAGCACTTTTGTCTTTTCCTTGGAGAGGGCTCAACTGTTGGATTCATCTGGTGTCCGAGTCACAGCAGCCCTTATGACATCATAGGTCTCCCTCTTCAACACTCTCTGCTCATGCCATGACTGGAGGACTTCAGACCTGAGGGGGATTTGAACCATCTACACCCAATCCCTGTGTGACCAATGGTGAATAAAAGAAAAGCAGATACACAAAGGTTTTTTAAGGATGCCCCTGTAGGACATCTCTCAGGATGAGGGGACTCTGATGTCTGAAGACTCTGGGAAATCCTGGGGATGTGTGGGCTATTGAATGGAGAGGGAGGGATGGCAGCCTTACCCTTACTTCTCCTAACTGATGATTTCAGGAGGAGGAGGAGCAGCCTGAAGATCAAGATGATAATCCTCAGAATACATCATCTCCTTTACCTTCAGAGAACCCATCAGAGGTAAGAGGAGCCCTGCCTTGGGTGTCACTGATCTTTGGATCCTAGTTCTTGTGGCTAGGGTATTTTGCATGGTCCTGAGCTAAGAGGAATAAACTCATTTTTGTTTGTCCTTTTTCTCTGTTTCCTTTTCAGACTGATATTCTGGCTGAGATACAGGAAACAGATGATAATGAGGTGAACTTACAAAGAGTATGACTTCTCAGATCATTGTGGCCTGGGGCTGGGGCTGTTGTGTTTATGAAATGGAATGGCCAAGATATGGGAAGCTTGGCTTTGTTAGAATTGTGTGTGTATGTGTATGTGTGTGAATTGTGAACTGATTCAAAGTGTGAAAGTTAAGAGGAGTGAAGATGGGGGAAGAGATGAGAGGGTGAACTTTCTGGGTTGGGTGAAACTTTATTTTTCATTTTTTTTGGTACCAGGGATTGAACCCAGGGACACTTAACCACTGAACCACATCCCCAGCCTGTTTTATATTTTATTTAGAGACAGGGTCTCACTGAGTTGCTTAGGGACTTTCTAAGTTCCTGAGGCTGGATTTTGAACTTGTGATCCTCCTGCCTCAGCCTCCTGGGAGCTGGGATTATAGACATGTAACACTGCACCTGGCTGGGGGAATCTATTAATACCAGGATTTGACAGAGGGAAGGGAGTAGTTTCTAGAAGAAGGTAGAGTCATGGATGAGGGCAGGATGAGCTAAGGATGCCACCTCCCCAGCAGTTGGGAGGGTCTAAAGGGATATGGGTCTTGGTTAGGTAGTGGGTAGGCTCTGGCAGATCATGATAGTCTTTTGACTCATAGATCACAGAGTTTTTGTCCTAGCTTGGCTAGCCTGGATCTATGAGAAAACTGATTTCCATGGAAGGTGTGTCCCCATTTTACAGACTGGGATACTAGGACTCAAAGGGCAAGGTAATATGATTGTAGCCATTAACCAGAAGGTGGCAGAGGTTGGTCACTGACTTGCTTTTCTGATCCCAGCCAATTTTAGAAGGGTTGCTAGGGAATCAGGGTCTTTCCTGGTGCACCTTGGGTTGAAATGGGTGGGGAACATTTTCTGATGTTTCCTCTTTTTTTCTTGCAAGCCTCCAGAGATCCAGATCTCTGAAGAAGATATGCCAGTTGTAAAGATCCAGGCCTGGTGGCGGGGCACACTGGTTCGTAGGACACTGCTACATGCTGCCCTCAGGGCCTGGATCATTCAGTGCTGGTGGAGGCTGATACAGGCAAAATTTACAGAGAAGAGGCGAAGGGTGACACTGGATAAATTTTCACGGGAGGAGTGGGCAGCAGTCAGGTTGCAGTCCTGGGCCCGTATGTGGCGCATCCGTCAGCGCTACTGCCAGGTGCTCAATGCTGTTCGTATCATCCAGGCTTACTGGAGGTGCCACACCTGTGCTTCCCGGGGTCTCATCAAAGGCCAGTACCGAGTCACAGCCAGCCAGCTGCACCTCGAGTTGGAGATCCTGCTGGGCTCAGGGCCTTGTGTTGTGACAGAGTGTATTCCCCTCCCAATAAAGCAGTGAAGTGATCTTCCAAACACTTTCTCTGACAGATTCCGGAAGGACAGGGCAGATGATGAGAGATCCTTGACATCTAGTATGTTAGCGTAGAAGAATTGGCGGGGTTATCTGAAGCTTTGTGTAGAGAAGGATCTGAGCTCCTTGTCTAGCCTGAGCAGAGACTGTAATTGATAAGCAGTCTGCCATAGGTATAGGAAAGTTGGGGTTACATATTGATAAGGCTGGCCAACCCCAGGGAGCATCACTCATGCTTGGTCAGTGGAAATGCCACACTCTCCCCAAGACTGTGGAAAACAGAAGTCTCGGGGGGGGGATCATGGCACTGGCAGCACATTTGTCAGGAATTCACCCAGCTGGGTCTAGTTGCTCAGGGATTGTTCCTTATCGCTGTGATTGAGAGGAGTCCACCCACCACAAGCCCATGATCCTGTCTCTCTGCGCAACTGGGGCTGTATCCCTACACTAAACTTCTGAGTCAGAATTTGAGACCCAAACCGGAAGCTGTTAGCCCAAATTTTCATTCCCACCTCAAACACCATCTGTCCCTTACCCTTGAGTCCCAAATGGAGGTTAGGATTCATTTTCCTCCACACCTGGTTAGCGTGGGAGGTTTCTCAGCATGGGGTTGGGAGAGATGGCATTCTGCTGCCAGTCCTACCCTTCGGTGAGTGTCACACCCCAAGCTGTCAAGATCCAGGAGCTGAGGAGGCCTTAGCCTTGTCTCTGCAAGGACTAGTCCAGGCAGAGGTGGCTTCTCTGAAAGTCCCTTCCTGTGACATGCTGCCACTTAGGGTGGGAATGGGGCTAGTTGGTGAAAAAGGGTCAATTAAGAGGTTAAAGCCAGTCTGCCTCTCTTCCTGTCCAAAATCTCTAATTGTACCTAAATAGGAAGGGATAATCAGTGGACAGAAATTATGTGAAATCTCTAGAAGAAGGCATATGTGAAAAGACTGAAAGAAAATAAATTCTAAAAAAGGTCTTGGGCAAAAAGGAAAGAGTGGCCACGTAGGCTGTCCAAGCAGTGGGCAGGGGCTGGTTGCAATGTACTAACCAGCACTCCAGGGAACCAGGCAGCTAGCAAGAGAGGGCTTGTTCCAGGTGGCCCTCTCTCGTGACTGGTCTGAAGAGGAGTGGCAGGGCCTGGTGCCATGTGATAACCTTGCCCAGGAGACAGACATATCACCTGAGAGCCTGCCCCAAAACTCCCTTGTATTCCACAGACTTAGGGACATAGCACTTATCAACAGGCTTGGGGAAATCTAAAATCAAAGATGGACACCCAAACAAGAACCACCAAGCTTTGGAAAGCAACAGCATGAAAAACCATTCTTAAACCCCATAAACCTTGGCCAAAAGAAAGACTTAAGAAAAATCTAAAGAATGAAATTAATATGCTCAGTGGAAGGAAGAAAATATCTTATGTATGAAAAGCCCATTTATGGACCTTAGAAAGGAAAAATGCTTGTCAAAACTAATAGTTATATGGGATGAATAGCAGAAAGGACATATAAAGTGCAGATTAGTGAGTGGAATGTTTGGCATTGAAGAATCTTCCTGGATTGCAGCACAAAAGGGCAGAGAAATGAAAAGGTTAGAGAAAATAACCAGTGATCTGGAAGTGTCTGCCACGGTTGAGTGTGTGTCCCTGAGAAAGGAAGTAGAGAAAGGGACAGCAGCAACATTAGAGCATGAGTGACTCCCAGAGCATAAAGGAACTCACTTGCCTTCAAAAGATGAACGAAAACAGATGGAGAGCCAAGAGTTGCAGCAGTGCCATTACTGATGAATATAAAACACTCCAAAAGTTAAAGAGGGAGAGAAACCAACAAATTACCAACTAGGGAATAAGTTTCAGATTGACATCTGCTCTCAGCAGCAACATGGGGTGCAAGGAGAGAGTGAAGCAACACCCTCATATTCTGAAAGAAGATATATCTGAGCATTAAGTGATATGCTACCCCAAATGCCATTCAAGCACAAAGGCACAGCAGAGTAGAAGGCATTTTTATTAATTCAACGTTTGGTTTATAACTGTCAGCTCCTTCAGGGGTCGCTTAGTGGCAGCCAGCCTCCCTTGCCTGAGGTCAAAGCCCTTCCACATGCCAATCACAGTGACTGATCTAGGTGAATAGATGAAGACCTGGGGATTGAACTTTAATTGGAACAATTCTGCTGGGTTATTTCATCATCAGAGCTTCCTATGGTACCTGCTAAACTTAGGGAATATTGTGAACAACTATATAGCCATTGATTTGATGAAATGCATCCATTCCTTGAAAACCAAAAACTATCGAAAATTTGTCCAAGATAAAACAACTTGAATTATCCTATGGTCATTTAAAAAAATTGAATTTAAGCTAAGTATGATGGCATACCTGATACCAAGACCTGACAAATATAGGGTAGAAATAGAAAATTTTGGAACAATGTGCCTCATGAACATAGAAGCAAACAAAACAAAATACACTCAACAAATTACCATCAGATCCAACTTTGCAGCGTATACTAAAGTATCTGTATCTCTCTCTCATACATACACACCCCATGACTGGGCTTTCAGATATACAATGTGGTATGACGATCTAGACCCTTATCCCTGGGGTGTCTCATTTGCTGGTTGTGCTTCTTAGGTCATGACTACTGTATGGGTTCATCTACCATTACACCCGGGGGTGAGGTACCAAGAGATCTTCCAGTGAATCACTCAAACAGCATTCTCTGCCCGCCCTGTATAGCAGCAGCCCACCCCATCCTAATGATCAGGTTATTATCCCTGCTAGTCTGGTGATTCCTTTTTAGTACTTGCACATTTCTTGGCAAAAGAAGGCTGATGTGAACAGCTCATAACCATAGCTTTAACACCCTATCTGACAGAGATGCTAGTCAAAGGCGAAGGGAATATAGAAAGGGTGGTGGATGAAGGGGAAAAGGAGTGTGAGTAATGGCCTCAAGGTCACCTGTAGTAGTAGAGACTTCAGTATGTCTCTCTGAGATAAGATTAACTGGAATCCCAAAGAAGCTATTTTGAAGTGGTGAAAACTTGGTACAGGAAGCAGGTAGATCTGAGTGGCATAAAGGGATGGGCCACAGGCGATATGTGGATGTAGCGGATCCTCCCTGGATAGCAGGTGATACATCCCACAAGTGTTGGGCATATTGGCTGCTCTTGGGTCACTGCTTTCTCTTCCTGAGGATTGCCTTGGGTCGTAGGGAAAAGAGTTGACTAGCTGTATCCTCTCTTGAGGGGAATACTGCAGCCAGTGACCGACTTGTGGCTGGTATTAGGGGTTGACTTAGGTCCCCTCAAAAAGACAAACGTTCAAGTCCTAATTCCCAGTACCTCAGAATGTGACTGCTACAGTTTGGATCTGGAACGTCCCCTGAAAGCCTAACAGAAAGGCTTACTCCCCAAACTTGACACAATTGGGAGGTGGGGAAAACTATAGGTGGGGCCTAGTGAAAGGTTTCGGTGGGGGGTGTGCCCTTGGAGGGGATTGTGGAACTCTAGTCTCTCTTTTCCTCAGCTGTAAAGTTGGACTAATGTCATTCCATTGCTATTCCCATGGGCAGTGGAATCTGGTGACTAGGGCCTTGTCTCTGAAGCCAGACAGATGAAGGCTCTAAACTTGTGCAAGTCTCCCAGGGTCTAGCCAACACCTTCATCTTCCAATGTATGCTTCCAGAACCTTCTCTGACCCACACATTTTATCCCCACTATTTCCCCCATCCTCTGCCTTACTCCTCCTGTCTTCCCCACCCACTCACTCCATTAACTTCACACCAACATGCTCCCCAGCCTCAAATGGCCTCCTTTTCTTCCCTGCATTCTCCCTATAGACTCACACAGGCTTCTCCCACATTCACCCCCCACATGCCAAATGCATGCCTCGGTGACCCATTGGACTATGACTTTGAGGGGAAACAATGTCCAGGTGGGTCTTTAGAGGTTGGGTAGAGGCAGAGGTGGGTCCCTTCTTTTGCAGTGGCCATCCCTCATCCATCTGATTGCGACCTCAAGGGCCTCAGAGACAGGAAAAGCACTTGAACCCATTGGAGAGTAAAATGGGGCCCAGACTGGTCCTGGGGGCTTCATGGGATTTTCTGGTCTGTGTGTTTTCTGCTTTTTCAGGAGCCTGCTCAATGGTTAACCTGCAGGTAGGCCAGAACCGAGGGTCTAGCTACAGTGGAGTTTCTCCTGTTCCCTCAATTAAAATATCATTGTTGGAGACAATCATGGTTGTGTCTTTTCTAATCCCCATCTCTCTTTAAGATAATGCCTTCATAGAACATGTGTATACATAAGTGCTTATATTTGGGTCATCTTTTTCTTCATCTTGATTTACTTCTCTTACTAGATCTTGTACATGCTTCTATATTGCTACCTAGAGAGCAAACTCATTCTAATTATTTGGTAGACTACTGTTTCAATCAACTGAAACCCATTTAATGAACACCAGCCAGGTGATAAGGAATATCATCATAAGCTTTTGTGTCAATCAGTCACAGATTGTTTTTATTTTTATTTTTATTTTTTGAGGTACTGGGAATTGAACCCAGGACCTTGTGACATTCCCAGCCTTTTAAAAATTTTAAGACAGGGTCTTCCTGCATTGCCTGGGCTGGCCTTGAATTTGCTACCCTACTGCCTCAAACTCCCAAGTTGATGGGATTATAGGCAAGTGCCACTGCACCTGGCTCAGGGTGTTACTTTGTAGATATTCTGGGCAGGAAAGAAGGACAGGTTCTTCTAGGTTTTCCTTAGAAGGGCTCAACTGTTGGGAGCCTGTGTCACAGATGCCCTTATGACATCACCATAACCACAGCCTTTTATCCCACCCCCCACTCTTCCTGCCTGAGCATTGGCTGGAGGAGGGCAGACCCGAGGGTGATGGAACCATCTAGCCCACAACTATGGGTAATTTAATAGAGTACAGACCTGTGGGGGTTTGACCATCTATTCCCTGGTCAGGGGCATTCATTGTTTTATTTTTTTTTATTTTGGTGTTTAATTTCATTCATTGTTTTTTTTTTTTTTTTAATTTTTCTTTTTTGGAACCAGGGATTGAACTCAGGGACACTCGGCCACTGAGCCACCTCCCCAGCCCTATTTTGTATTTTATTTAGAGACGGGTCTCACTGAGTTGCTTAGGGCCTCGCTAAGTTGCTGAGGCTGGCTTTGAACTCGAGATCCTCCTGACTCAGCCTCCCAAGTCGCTTGGATTACAGGCGTGCGCCACCATGCCCGGCTACATTCATTGTTTTTTAACAGATAGATCCATCCAAACTTTCTGAGAGGGCAGGATAAGTTTCCTGTAGTTTCTTCAGGAGGGTATCCCTCTTTGTGTCTGGAGTCCTGGGAAAGGCCCAGAGCTGGGGTTGTGGTTGACCAGACATCTGGTGATAGGAGAGCACCCTTTACTTTCTCCTGTATTTTTCTGCTAAACTCCAAGTGTAGGAAGACAGCAAACCATTTTAAATTATCATTGAAGATGATGATGAAATCGCCTTGATAGAACAAAGCTTGAGGAAGCAGAGGAGAGAAGAAGGAATCAACTCCACAGTGCCCCCCCCCC
>JAJEJO010012207.1:0-21158 GCA_020662805.1 Glaucomys volans | reverse complement strand
CCCCCCAGAGCCTCTGCTCTTTGTACCCTGATGCTGTGTGGATTATGACTGTCCCAACCCCAGTGCTGGGCAGAGGCCCCCATCTGTGCCAGAGCTTTTCCTTCTCAATGTTCTGGGATGGGGATTGAGGGGAGGGGAAAGGAATGCAGCCCCATAGTCCTCCAAAGATAAGTTCTGAGGACACTAGTGCCTGGGGCCCGGTTCCTTAGCCTCTTCAAGGCTCCCTTCTCTCATCTGTAAAATTAAGATGATACTATACATCTCAAAGAGTTGGGAAAATTAACTGGTATTGTGGATGTGAAGAGCTTGTTTCAAATATTGTATCAAACATTCATTAACATAGTTAGTAGTAGAAAAGTAAGAGGCAAAGATTGAGTCAATGAAACCCTGAAGATTATTCTCTAAAGAGAGCAGGAATTGGACAATGATTGGTTTTCCTGGCATTGCCTTAGCATGCTGTATACCATTGGCACAATCATCACATAGGTGTTCCTGCCACATCTGGAGAATACAGAGCACAGGTGTAGCAGGCTCTGCTCACCTCAGGCCTGGGAGAAGGTTGATGGGTTTCCCCTCGAATCTCTCTCCTCTTTGCATTGGTATCTGCCGTTAAAATGAGTGTGATTCTAAATACCACTTCATCCTATGGTTGAGATTAATTAATATACAACATTTTAAGCCCAAGAAGTATGTTGGCCTGAGTTAACCATCTCCTGCTTGAGTGTCATTTGTCATGGTGGAAATGTTCTCTTGGGAGACAGGCCAGCCCTCAGTCACACACTAGAAAAACTGAGTCATTATTAGGAGAACCCCAGGGAAACAAGCCTTGATGGTGCTCTTGGTTCCAGTTTTTCCTTTCACCATTTGGCCATCATTATGTGAAAGTCCCATTTAACACTGTTTAAATGACTGCAAAGAAAACCTCAAAGTTTATAAATTTTCACTCATTGATTCTTTTTTTTTTTATTTTTACAGACTGCTTTTTGATTCATTGTGCACAATGGGGTACAACTTTTCATTGCTATGGTTGTGCATGATGTCGATTTACACCGTTTGTGTAATCCTACATGTACACAGGTTAATGATGTCTGTCTCAGTCCACTATCTTTCATACCTCTACCCCCTCCTCCCTCTCATTTCCCTCTACATAATCCAAAGTTCCTCCATTCTTCTCTTACCTCCCACCCCCCCAACCCCCATTATATACCCATTGATTCATAAATGAAATTCCTGCTAGGAGAAAGTAAGAAGTGGTCCACGCAAGGCCTATGGAGGAGTGGAAGGAGCCCTTGGTGTGGTGTCTTGTGGGCCTGCTTTCCAATTCTAGCTCCAGCATGGTATGTTCCTTCAAATCAGCTCCTTTGTTTAAAGGAGGGACAAGTTTAGCAGGGGAGAAGGTATAGTTACTCTGTCACATGGTTTGTGTGCTGTGCACAAAACTGCTCTTTCACTAGCCTCTTCAGAGATGCCTGTTGAAAACACAAATGAAATGTTGGTCATTGAGTGAGGGCTACTAATGCGCATGGCACTTCAGCCTCAAGGTCATCACCTTGGGGACGGTGCCCCTTACAAGTGGGTGGGATAAGGTGCCTCACACTCCTCACATGTAATATGGGTAGATTCCTAAGTTCATAAGAGTTTTTATTGAGGAACAAGGGGAAAATACAAACACCCAGCTTTGTGCCCATCACATGGCAGGCACCAAGTAAATGAAAGTGATTACCAATATTATGTGGACGTAGAATTGGTATACTTCAAAAGAGGGAAATAACACATCCATCTAGGTTTGGCTTCGCCCTCTTTTTCAGCCTCCATTTTTATTTTATAATGATTGACTTTTTCTAAATTAACATTCACTTAAAGGCACTTTTAACTGAGTTCAGCCACATGGGACTGGTGACTTCTTTTCATAAACTCCTTGGAAGTAACTGGGGCGGGGCTTTTGTGGGACCTCAGAGACCAGCAGTGATGATTGAAGAGAGGTGCCCTTGGCCCAGGCAAATCCCACTTGGGATCTGGACGCATGTGGTTTTGTTTAACACCATGCTCAGCGACTCAGGGTACCGGTTTGTGACCATCAGGCATTTGCTGTTGATATGCGAGGTCACCACAGTAGGGGTGTTTGTCAACCAAATTAAACTTCCTCTTAATGACCTAAAATAATTGATTCAGAAGGCCTTTAAATGGGCCAGGGCAATGTGTAAGCAAGCTGAAATCCGGCATTTCTGCACAAATTACCGCATGTTGTTGTTTAATGTATTTATGTTTTGCCTTTGTTGAGAAAAGTGAGGATGGACCATGGGTTTTTGGAGCAGGCAGTGAGCCTAAGTTTGAATCCCATTGAGCTCTACCATTTGTCTCTGACAGTCTATGGACCTTTACATCCCCATCAGCAGAATGAGCTCCTCCCTAAAGGGGTGACAGAAATAATATGGCTAAGGTGCCATGCACATTAGTAGGTCATCAGTGCTCAGTATTGTTATGTACAAAAGATTTCCAAAGGGCCCTCAAGAAGATGGCATAATAGTAATTTGTACAAAATAGTCAAACTGTATTGTAACTATACCTTTCTTCTTGCTAACCTGATTTCTCCATAACCACTTGCTTATAAAGTTAAACATCTATAGAGAAAATCATGATTTAAAATGGAGCAAATAAACCTCTCTTTACATATCATTTGATTCACAGCTGATTTCAAAATGATTTTTAAAGTTGAACATTGAGATTTACGCCCTTTAGACTACAAAAGGAGTAGGGTTTTTCTTTGCCCATTGGATTCAGACATTCATCTTCCAAGCTCAGGCCTTTGCTGCTAAAATTGGGGCCACCATCCTATGTTGTATAGAAACATAGTCATTGACATGAGGCCTTTCTTAAGTATGATCAACAGTGCCATTAAAGTTTTGTTTGTGGGTGGAAGTTACCAACATCCCATAGAGTGGTTTATGTGCCCGGCCTAAAAATCCTTTCTTCCATAAACACTGTATCTAACAAAAGCTAAAAGGTGTAGATTGGGGCTACCTACTCCTGAATACTTCCTTGGCCAAATATCTGTTAAACCTTGGGGGCCTATGAGTTAATTGTTTTGAAGATTCGTGGCAATAAATCTATATCCTCCCTCTTCAGCATTTGACTGCAAATATTTTATACTGACGGAATGGGTTAAATTATGAAGCTTGATAAGTACATATGCACATTACCCATCCCTAGCTTTAGAAGAGGAAGGAAAAAAAAAGAAAGAAAGAAAGAAAAAGATAGCTATGATTTTTGGAAGTCTTCCCAATTTTTAAAAATAAGAGAATTTGGACATTTTGGCATATGGGGTTTTTTAAATGAAATTTCATGGAACTGAAAACAGTCAATTTTAGGTTTCCAAAAATTGTTTTGATTTTCGTTGGTATAAATTTACTGCACATGGTTTTGGGGAAGTTCTGAGAGATACATTTAGGACTTAGGGGTTGATTTTTTTTGTTGTTGTTAGATTCATGATTGAGTTTTAAAAGGTGATTTTTTTTTTAATTCAAAGTATAAATTGGAGGAGACAAGAGTTCATTTATTTATAAGGATGTTTTTTGGTAAGAACATCATTCTACATTGCTGAGGAACTGGACTCGGTCCGATTCATTGAGCCTCCTTGGGGCACCATTTGAACACTGTGTATCTGCCCCACACCCATCTCAGAGTGAGAATCTCAAGGCAAGTGACTTTGACCATTCCATTAGCAGCAGCTGCTGGTGATCAGCACCATGAGCATCACCTGTGTAGGGTCAGGCTTATTGCACATCAAGGTTGGGCAGCGTCGGAAGAGAGGGAAGATGCCCAGGAGGGGGCTCCAGGCCACCTGCCGTGTGAGGATCAAAGGGTTGAAAGGTCAGAGGGCACAGCTCCCTTAACCATATCTGTCTGTGCAATCGCTGCCTCAGATTGTAAATCTTGGCAATTTCATTAAGGCCTCCTGGCTGCTACTGGGGCATTGGAATAATAAAATTTTATATCTGCTGCCTTTCCTGCCTCTGGCTGCCAGGCTGATACATTCTGCACAAGATGGGAGCGTCTTATGAAAGCTTTTCCTAGAAGGATCAGAGCAGCCCTGATGAAACCCCAGTTAGGAATTTGGGGTCCACGGGACCTTATCCTCAGGCATTGTTGTTGTGGTTTTTTTTTTTTTTTTTTTTTAACAAAAAAAAAAAAAAAAAGAAAAAGAAGAAGAGAAGGAAAAGGAAAAAGAAAAGAACTCCACATGAACTATCTAGCAGCCTTTTGGATCCCCAGAGCACCTCTCCTATGAAAAGCAGGTTACCAGCATCTTCCCTCTTGCTAAATGCTTCTTCCTCCCACAGAGGAGAGGGGAGCTGTGCCTGTGCTGCTGTTTATTAAACAGCCCCACTCTAATGACCAGGGGTACTTTCTTCTGGAAGCCCCCAGCATCCATACAGGTCTTTCTTCCCACTTGGCAGATCTTTTGGGTATTTTTAGAGACATGCCTCCTGAATATGATTTTCCAAATATTTTTCCTAGATCTTAAAGTTGTTATGGATCTTTAGGGCCCCTTGGCTCCCGGGCAGGACAAATCACAGTAATGGCTGCCCCTTTACTGCCCATATGTTTAAGACCCCCTGTAGTTTGTTTGAAAAGTTAAGAGATTTTTCACAGTGAAGGTGCCATTTCTGAAATTTAAAGTGTTCCTTTTCACCGGGAGATAAGTTCGCTCTGATTAAGTCCGTAATTCTCACTAAGCCATGTTTATGGAGGCAATAAACAATGTTTCAGCGTGCTTGTTAAATTGGGTCTCCAACCTCTCCACTCTTTAAAAATTGACATTTCAAATAAAAGGCAGGTGGAGATGGGAGTTGGGGTTTGCTGTGCTTAGTGATGGATGAATGATGGCAAGTGGCAGTTGTGTGGGAGGAGGGAGGCCCCATTTTTATGATAGGGTGACCCCAAACCTTTTTGAAACTAGGGAATCTGCATCCCCTTACACTCCCAGTGAAGCTCTTAAATTCAAGTTTCATTGTTTCCAAATTGGATGGATACTATTTTGAATCACTGCCAGACACATTGCACTCATTTAATTTCCACAAAAAGTCTGTGCTATGGTAGTGGCCGCCCTATTTTATAGATGATGAAATTTAGGCACAGAGAAGTGGCTTATCCAAAGTCACACAACTAACAGTTAGTATAACCAGGACTCATGCCCAGTTATTGTATGAGTGTTTTAGTGTACACAAACAAAAAGTATACTGGCCCTACTTTGAGGCTCTACTTGCTATTGCATATTAAGCACTCTGTATCCATAGAGGTGAGAAGAGAAATATGTGACATGGCTGCTGTCCTTAGTATGTGCTCACCACCAGCTCTGTGCTGTATACAGAGAAGGAGAAGAGTCCTAGACCCAAGTCATAGCTGTTCTCACCCTGGGACCTGGAGCAAGTTACTTTGCCTCTTACAACTTCATTTTGTTCTTGTGTAAAATGTAAATAATGATGCCTATTCCTTGAGGCTGCTTTGAAGATATTTTTAAATAATATATTTTAAAATATGGCAGTTTTAAAATTCTATAGTGGTGTTACTGCACAAATGTGAAAATAGTGGGTTAAAGCAGTTATTTTAAGGAAAAAGTGGTGCCACACATGAAACCAGAAGAGATATCTCTGAACAGGTTTTAATTGAGGGCTGTCATATCTGTTGTCTGTTGTACTTGGCTTAGGACTCAGAGATGGCCCTCATCATGGGAGCAGGAGTAGTTGGAAGGTTTTCTTGAAGAGCGGGTGATATAGCGGGCTGGAGACAGTCATGGTGAGCTATGTCTGGGCCATGCTTCACGTCTCACCAAGTGCTCTGCCGTCTGGTCCCTCATTTGTGCTTCGTAACACCAGGGGAAAGAATGACGCCTTCTGCATCCTCTTTTATACATGGGGACACCGAGTCTCCAGCAGTAGGTGGGCAGCTGCAGCTTGAGGCAAAACACTGGCAGAATCAGAGGCATGAACAGTCTTGCCCTCTGCCCTGGCTGGATGGAGGGGCTGTGTTGGGTTGACTTGTAGAGTGGGCCGCTGAAAGAACTGGTGGAAACCATCTCATAGAAGGAAACCTGGCGTTGAGGGAGGTCCTACCCAATGGCCCCATCTATAGGAAACACGTGCTCCACTGCCTTTGCCAGTCCATCAGTAGTCCTAGAAGTAAGGATAATGACCTCTGGTCCACAGAGAAGGAAACTGATGTTAACGGCAGCTAAGATCCTTGCCTTTAAAGCTACCTAGTTTGTGAGTGAAAAGCTAGGACACAAACCTTGGGACCGTCTGTCCCTGGACCGAGAAGCATCCAGAGGAGGGAATCAGGCAAGCTCTGTGTGTGGAGATGCTCTCCTGGAGTCAGGTCTTTTCTACTACCTACGACCGTGCCCATCCTGAGATGTACCTATGCCCTATCCACAAGGAGGCTAGGAGCCCCTGAGGTTCAAAGATCACGGTTTAATCATCCCTGTGTCCTTAAGACCCAGCCTAAAGTTGATGTAAATGACTGATCCATGCATCAGTGACCAAATGCTGAGTGAATGAATACCTGGTAGTGGCTGCCAAGAATGGAGATTTTTGGAAAAAAGGCCCTCTGCTGACCTGGCTTGACAATCTCTAGATGTGTTGATGAGTGTCAGTGCTTATTACCTTGTGAAGAGTGGATGCGGCCTGGCCTGGGAGGCGTTTACCCCATTTCCCTCCCCTGCCAAGCTTCTGTTTCTGTTTAAAGCACACTAGGAAATTCCATGGTGTTTTCAGGGCTCCTCTGAACTGTTGGGCTTAGATTTTAATTTTGTGGGGCAGGAAGGAGCAAATCAGTGACTTCTGGCTCCAAAGAAAAGCCACTACGTTTATCAACTGCTTGGCAGCTCAATGACCTTTGGGGCCTGAGGAAGGGAAGGAAAATGTCACTCTTCATCTGTATGTACCCTAGATTTCAGGAGGGAATAAAGAGTTTAGAGTCCCTGAATGTCTGCCTTTCCTCTTCCCATCCTTCCCACTTTCCTTCTGATTTCTCTTTCCTTTCCTTCTAGGAGGCCACCAGCTCCCCAAGCTGTTCTTTGTTATGTGCTCATATGTATGCGCATGCATTTGAGCACATTTCACATGTACCGTAGAAGGAACACTGGTTCTTGGAACTGGATTCAAATCCTTTCTCCTACACAATCTAACAGCATGGGCAAATTTTTTAATTTCTTTAGCCTTAGTTTTCTCATCCATCAAATGGGTCTGATATTCAGAAGGAAACCCTCATTTCCTTGGGAATTGTAAGGAATCTGGGCCATACATCCAAGTACTGCAGGTCCTGATTCATCTGTATGTGCCCAAAAGAGGCCTGTTATATTTGCAGATTTGAAATAGCACAAATATATGATGCATTGGGAAGTACAGAGTCATTGCTGTCCAGCTGAGTCATTGCTTAGTGCCACTGCTTCTTAGCCACATGACTTAGGTTGTTACCTTCCTGAACCTTGGTATCCCTTTTTCTGTATGTGGGTGCTCTGAGAATTAGGATAACTGATTGGTTAATAGTGGGGCCGTGAGAGCAATGCAGCAACTAGTGGCAGTTATTTTGTTGCCATGAGCTGTCAGTAAGAGGTGGGTGCAGAGCATGGAACACAACTCCTGGCAAGGGCAGGCCCCTTGCAAAGTCAGCTGTGGCTTGGACTGTTCTGTGACCACAGGAGTACACTTTGCAGAAAAAGCATGAAACCTAGCAGTTGTCATTCAATATAGAGTTTTTTATTAATGAACTATTAAGATGTAGCTTTTGGTTTAATTGTAACTGCATTCTCTGCTTTTCAAAAAAAAAAAAAAAAGCTGCCAAAGTCACACTTGGGAGGACGTCAAACATGGTGTCAGGAGCCACATAAGTTGTGCCTCTCTCGGAGGGATGAACTTAGATTTTTTATTTCCCCAGTGCTGTGTGTGGAATCCAGAGCCTCGCACATGCTAGGCAAGCACTCTGCAACTGAGCTACAGACAGACTCAGGCAGCATGACTTCAGAAAATGTGCTCACACAAGACATACCAGGAAAGGAACAAAAGGTTGATGGTAATCTATATTTTAATAGCAAAAATTATAGAAGTACAGTCTCATTAGCTTCTAACTTTGCTTCAAGGTCAGTTGTTTGAATCCTTCATCTCAGAACTCTGTTCCCTTTATTGACATAACCACCAAACTGCAAACATGGTAACTTGCTTCTAATAGCACCACATTTATTGATTACTTAGTGTAATCACATATTGTGCTAAATTAGTACATGTTCACCTCCCTCAATCCTCACAACACAGTGCTCCTGTGCAGCACTGTCCCCATTTCATAGATAAGAAAACTGAGGCTCAGAAGGAAAGAACTTGCTGGAGGTTACACAGTGCAGAGGCAAGGCTTGAATCCGACAGCTTCATTCCAGAACCCATGGTCTTAATCACCATGTGAATGCCTCTCTTACTTTCTGTGTCCACTGTGAATTAATTCTACAGTAATTAATTATGATAACTTTACATGATTGTTATCATTGCCATCATTATTGTTATTCCCCTCACACATCCTTGAACAGACTCCAATTTGCTTCCGTTGGGCTTCCGTTGACTGTCTGGGCTTAAGTTGACATCTGCTGCAAGGTCAGCCTCCCAGTGGAGGAGATCCAGCCCGTCATTTCACTCATTCTCCAGCTAATGAGCATGTGGCTTGCATCAGGCTCTGTGCTGGGCACTGGAGACAAGTAGGATATGGCTCTGCCCTGGAGGGGTTCCTGGTGTAAGGCCACAGAAAAAGTTCACTGGGTTCTGGCTCCTCACTAACCCCAAAACCTTCACCCTAGTTGGGGAGCCCTGCCCTCAGCTGCACAGTCTGTGAGAGCAGGTAGAGGTAGGAGCAGTGCTGAGGATGGAAGCCAGGGCCTCGCGCACACTGGACAGCGCCTCACCCTGGCTTCCCAGGCAGATGAGCACCTGAGCACTCTTGGGGCCACTGCATCAAATTGCCAGGGCTAATGCTTGCCCTTAATCCTGTGGCCTGGCTTGGAGTCCTGCCTTTCGTCACTGGCTGTCCAGTCCCTTCCCTTGATAGGCAAAGTCACCCTCTCCTGTGTTCAGGCTGGCATGGTTTAAATGAGTGTAGCCAACGTTACTTTAATATTTTAGGGAAGAAACGTCATTGTTTTCACACAACCAACTTTAGAAAGTAAGACCTATAAAATCATCTTGGCTTTAGGGGACATCAAAAGTAGAGTGATCCTCACACAGACCCAACCTTGAGTAGGGAAGAATATCAGAAACTCTAGAGACATTGGCTCTTTATGTTTATCCTAAGAGGGTATAAAATGAAAACAGTTTTTTAATAATCTTGAGCTAGACAAGGAAATGGGCAGGGAGCCAAACATGTCCACAAATCAGATGCACTTTGGGTGATGTCCCTGGGGAGAATTGCCTTGGTGAGTTGCCTTATGTTTTCAGGTCTGTTGTGATTTTGTTCAATGTTCTGGACATAGTACTAATATGTTTATCAACTTGAGGTGTAATTACAAATTGAGGTGTAATTTATGCACAATAGGCCATTCATTTGAAGTGTATGAGCAAATGAATTGACAGTTATAATTCTCATGAAACTACCACCACAATAAATATATGGAATATTCCTATCACCCCAAAAGCTCAGTTTTTTTAACAGACACTAATTTTGCACTTCCCATGTGCCAGGCACTACTATAAGTACTTAAAAAATATTAACCTGTAAGGTAGGTTCTGTTATCCACAGTCGACAGAAGAGGAAACTGAGGCATGGTAAGATTAACTGACTTGCCCAAGTATGTGTTGCTGGTGAGGGGTGGAGATTAATTAGAATTCAGACTGGCTTCTGGGTCCATGCTATTTTCCTCTAGTTCTGCTCCCTCTCATTCATTCATTTGTTCATTCATTCATTCATTCATTCATGCATTCATTCATGAATTGCTTCTCCTGAGCCAAATATTGGGGTAGAAGCTGAATGTACAGAGATCTCTCTAGCTCCTTGATCCCAAGAAGCCCAGAGACTACAAAAGAAACCAAGTATACTCACATAAGTAACTCTAGACCCACAAGTTTTATGGATCTGTGAGTAATGGCCAGCGAGTCCAGACTGTAGAAAGCTCGCTGCTCCCTCGGGGTCTCCAAAGTGAGGTAAGCCACAGCTAAGCTCTAGGAAGGAGGAGAGGAGAGGAAGCAGGCAGGGAGGGAGCTGCTGTTCATTTAGTACCCATTATGGATGTTCTGGGACAAGTGCTGAATCTTTTTTTGGATGGGGGGGTTGGGTACTGGGAATTGAACTTAGGGGCACTCGGCCACTGAGCCACATTCCCAGCCCTATTTTGTATTTTATTTAGAGACAGCAACTCTCACTGAGTTGCTTGGAGCCTCGCTAGGTTGCTGAGGCTGACTTTGAACTCACGATCCTCCTGCCTCAGCCTCCAAGCCTCTGGGATTACAGGCGTGAGCCACTGCACCCAGCTCATGCTGAATCTTTTAAGTACATTAGCTTCTCTAAACCTCACAACAATCCTGTGAGGCAGGGTCGATAATTGATCCCCATTTCATGGATGAAAACCTGAAAGGTGTGTGAGGTCAAGTACACTGCATGAGACTACCCCCTGGATAAGAGCAAGCCGGAGGTGACCGCTAAGTTATAGCAGTGTCCTCTCAGCTGCCTCTGAGCACCTCTCAGACTTTGCACTTTCTCTTCCCTGGCCCCAAAGATAGGGGTCAAGCTAAGACAATGTGACAAAGCTTACAGGGCAAGACATTTTTGATTAACAATATTGATGGGAAGATGCCATTTTTGTGTGTTTCTCTGTGTAAGAAATGCCATTTGGAAACCCGGTGTGCATGTCAGTATTTTTTTTTTCCTTCATTCTGAGAAAAAGCCTATAGAGCCTGGTGGGGGAAGGGTTTGCAGCTGGCAGGAGCTTTGGCATATGTTGTAACTAAAAAGAGAGGGAATGTGTTGGTGGGACAAGCTACCGGAGAGCTGTCTCGGTGTGCTGCGGTACTAGTAAGTGTTTTAATTGGGTAGGATTTTTGGAGGACTATTTTGACATCTGCTCGTGTCTTTGCTGATTTTTCTTCACTTAGAGTAGGAAACACAAGCTGTGGATAAAATGACTTTAAAATAATTGGAAGTAAAGATATCTCTCTCAAAGTCGAATTTGAGAGGGACACTTTTTAAGAAGTGGAAACTAAATTCCACTTCTAGGAATCCATCCTGAAGTACAAAGCTTTATGCCTACAGATTTCATGACAATATTATATAGAATCTTTAAAGCTGGAAATAACATTGAACCAAAGGGGCTTGGCTGAGTTTGTCTTCATGCAGTGGAGCGTCCTGTAGCAATTAGTAATGATCTTCATAAAGCTTTGAATGGAATGGAGCGTTGCTTATACTGCAGTCAGTAAGAAAATCAGAAAGGAACAATAAGAATGGTTTCAACTGTGTTTTTAAAAGTAGGGTGGGAGGAGCATGAAAGGAAATACACCATTGTCTCCAATTGAAGGGACTAGGGGAATAGTAATTTTTATTTAATCATCTTTCCGTCCCCCTGCCCCCACTTCCTTCCTTCCTTTCTTTTGCAGTACTGGGGTTGGAACCCAGGGCCTAGCAAATGCTACATAAAGCACTCTACCATTGAACTATATCCCCAGCCCTTTTTAAAGTTGTATTTTGAGATAGGGTCTCACTAAATTGCCCAGACTAGCTTCGAACTTGTGTTCCTCCTGCCTCAGCCTCCTGAGAAGCTGGAACTGCAGTTGTGCACCACTGCACCCAGCACATCTTTCCCTTTTTTTGCAGTAGGTATGTGTGATGTTTCTCATACAAAAGGCAGGTGTGATTTTGCAGAAGAGAAATCAGGTCCTGAAAGTGTTCATATAACTGCATACACCTCACAGCTACTCATTCTGAAGCCTGAGCAAAGGATTTAGAATCTCTTTAGGGAGGAGTAAGCTATGGAGTTAGACTACGTTCGAAGCCAGCTCTGCTGCTGCTCACTGACTGTGTGGCTTCAGGCAGATTGTTTGCCTCTCTGAGCTGCCAGTTCCTCACCTTTACCAGGGACATGGTAGTATCTCCCTCACAGCATGGTTAAGATGAAATGAGCTGGTACCAGTAACTCTCACTCACAGTCCCAGTGTGAGTTTTTCTTGCTTTTCTTCATTTTCCTTGTTGCTTTGAGTCTTTCAGGGACAGGGCACCATCCGGCCAAACTGGCCTCTGATTCTTTCCTTGGGAACACTGAGCTTCAGGAAGGCCCTTGAACTCATGCCAGCCCCTTTGGAGAGGCCTTGCCACCAAGAGGGCAGCATTGTCCTACAAGAGGAAACTGTGCCACTGCAACTCCTGCCTGGAGCCTGGTGCTAGGGGCATTTTGGTTACTAAGGGGACCCTGGCCTGCTAAATCTGAAAAAAGGGCCAGGTTTTTTCCTCTTCTTCAGCCTGCTGCCATTGTTGAAAAAGTAAACACTCCACACAGCTTAGCCGGCAAGTCCTCCAGCCAGGAGTGGGAAGAAATCAAAAGCCTGCCCCAGCCTAGCCATGGAGAGTCCACAAGGACTGGTCTATGCTACAGGGGCCCCTCTGGGGACAGAGAAACAAGGCCCAATTCTGGTCCAGAATCAACATCCACTCACAAGGCCTTTCAGCCCCTGATGTTTCCCTCCAGTGGTCACTGCCTCCTGGACCCTCTATTTGGGGCTGTGTGGGAGGTCAGAGGAGGCAAATAGGTGATGCCAGGTGCCTGGGCATCCAGGCAGTCCTCAAGGCCTGGCATCCTCTATTGCCTCTCTGATTGTTTCTGGTGACTGTGCTTCAGCCTTCATAATGAGAGGCCAGAGCACGTCTGCCTAGGCTGTCACACTGCAGCTCCTCTGACTGTCTGCAGCTGTTGTGTGTGTCAAGTAATAGTGAGAGCCACTAAATGGAAGGCCATGCTGTGGCTCGGCCCTGTGTGTCCCTGACCTCTAATCCTCAGAGCAGCCCAGGGAAATGTGAGGGAAGAAGGGTGGTCGCACTCTTCCATCTGCTCAGGTGAAGAAGCCAGTTAGCAGCACATGGCCTTGGGCAAGCTGCTGCACTTCTTAGAGCCTCAGTTTCCCATCTTGGAAATGGGAATGGTGATGTCTCACCACCAACTTCACTGGTAGAAATGAAAACATTGTGTGATGATCCTTCACGAGCTCCAAAATGTGAAATAGTGGAAAAAAATGGTGTCCGTGCTGTGTAACTTCCTGGGGTGCACTGCGAGGCCTTCAATCTACTGGGTTGCTGGCAGAGTGAGGCAGCTAAGGAGCTGTGGACAGCTTGTTGAGTCTTGATGTTCCCCTCCATGAAATAGGCATTATGCTTTGTAAGACAAAAATGCAGTACAACATTCAGTATTTGTATTACTATCAACCCCTTCACTGTTTGCTGAAAACTGTTGACCTATAAATAAGGCAGCAGTTAATATGCATATGGGGTCTGGCGGGGAGAATGAACTCAGGTTGGTGATCAGGTCTGTCCTCTGTGGATCTCAGCACGTGGCAAGGACTTGGCAGATGTTTCCAGGTTGATCGATAGGTTTGTGGACTGGCCCCAGTGGCCCAGAGGAGTCAGTCAATAGCAGAAGGAGTTAGAGGCTCTGGTCATAAGTGGAAGGGTTGCCTGGAAGTATATTTTCAACCTGAGGAGGCTTCTGACCAGCATGGTTCCACCCTCCTGCTGGGAAGAATCTCAAAATGTTTATTTAGGTTCCAAGTGGTGTCCTAGGGATTGGAGTTTAAATATCAGCCAGTGTCAGCATTTACCAAGCATGAATCACTTCATCAGCCACTGGTTATTACACAGAGGCAAGCTTAACAGATGAGCCCAGCAGGGGGAGGCAGGCAAAGGGGTGCTGGGGCTCTGGTGAGAGGGCTGAGATCAGTCTTACTGAGGATGTCTGGCGACAAGGAGGTGGATAGTGCAGTGCAGAGGATAGGGCCTTAGAGGTAGCCAGTGCTGTTCTACCTTCTGCCACCTACCTCACTTGTCTGAACTCCTTTTCCTCAAGTTATGAACAATGACAGTAATAACATCCACTTTGCAGAGTCTGATAAGTATTAATTATACATTTTAATTGGCCATTTCCAGAGCATTAGCAAATGGGCTTTCACTCCATCAGATATCTGGGTCTGGTGCCAGCCCATGTACAGCACTCTAGGTAAATTAGAGACATTTCCCCACCTCCATCCAGCCAGGGCTTCTGCACGCACACAGGTTGGCACCTTCAGTTCTCGCCTTTCTGGCCAAGCCTCCTGGGCAGTGCGTACCTGCACATTCGTGTGAGGTGCACTCAAAGAGGAATTAATAATGAAATCAATCCCTTACGTGTAGGATTACTATATGTTCCATCTTCTGCCTGTGGCCCTGGTATGATGTGCTATCTTTTACATCCACAAGTGTCCCAGTTTGAATGACAACAAATAGGGTCTTTCTACTTAGAGCAAAGTAAAAAAGACAATAGTTCTTAAGTTTAAAACCTGTGAGGAGTGAGTTTCATATATGATGGGGAGGAGAACTGAATGGGTGGTAGGCAGGCAGGAGAAAGATGAAAATGGATTCTAACAGTGGTTTAACAGTGGGATTGAACAATAAAAACTCAGATCACAGAATGTCTTGTAATGTCACAGATTATAGATAGTTGCTGCTAGATGAGGGGCTCCATGTCATCCCTTCATGCCCCCCTCCCTCACAAGTACCTCTTCTAGAAGGCCTGAGTCTCCCTTATCATTTCTACGATACCACTAAAAGAGTGACTCGTGGTCAGAGCCATTAGTAGCTGGGTTTTTATGGAAAATGGAACCAGATTGAAAGTGTGATCTTCCTGCTTAGTGTTCAAGAGAAATGTGAACATGTTCACACTCGATCACATGCCATATTCTATATCCAAGAATGATGAGATCCAAAGGAGAGTTGGGCAGGTCACTTTTAGTAAATGAGAAGGGTGGATTGAATGTGGCCCTCTATATGTCTGAGTTCCTGGGGCCAGAGCTTTAGGCCTTCAGCTTGTGTTTTAAAAAGTGCACTCATGTACACACATGTGCACGTACACAAAGAAAACAATGGTAGGGTATAATCTTTCTCTTCCTAACTGTGAGACCTGGGGCATGTTACTTAGCCCAAGTGAAACTCGCTTGACTCCTGGGACTGGGGGTGACATGCAAGCTCAAGAGTTTTTGTGGGAATTAAATGAACAACAAATGTGATCCACCTAGCATTGGGCTGCCAGAGTAAGCTTTGGTCAAATGTCACTTTCTTCCCTGTTCCCCTCCCTGGAGAAGTCAAAGAGGGAGAATCTGTGTCCTGATGGCATTTCAATGACTTTCTCTTCTGGATTTTGTTTACTTGCAGAAAGTCAGAAACATGGCCCTGGATGATGTCGTGATCCTGAATGTGGATACCAACACCCTGGAAACCCCCTTTGATGACCTCCAGAGCCTTCCAAATGATGTGGTGGGTAATGAGCTCTTGAGGTCTGACTCTTGCTTGCTTGTGCCATGGAAATGAACATGACTTAGAGTGTAGGGGAGGAGAGAAGACAGCTGTGGTTTTCCTGTGGCCTAAGAACTGTGGTTTGTTTCTCTGTATTCACTGGAACAGTGTAGAAAGTTGTGAGGTGGTTTATTCTTTGAATCTCGTTTTGCCTCTGAGGACTTTCATCTGAAAGTCTGTGAAGTGATTCCAGAGTCTGAGCAGCTTCTCTTCTGTGGGAACCTCAGAAGGGGGGATGCCACCCTTCCCTAGCATTGTCATCTCTAGAGAGCAGAGTAGTATCCCCTGAGTGACACCCAGACAGTGGGTAAGAGGGTTTTCAGCATGAGCAGTGTGCAGTAATTCAAACCTACATTTTTCCTGGACCACAGCTAAGCAGGGCCACTTACCCCCATAGCAGGTATCACTATATCAGTGCCCTAAATGTGGCTGCGTGTCCTTCAGATCTTTTACCTCAGACCTAGACAGAATGTGGATTCTGTAGAACTGAAAGTGACCAGCTGCCATATTTACCAATTAACATCTGACCATACTTGTACCTTAAGTATTTGTATCCTGTGGCAGCTGTGAAAGTTGACTTGTCTCCCCCATTGTTTACCCAAAGGAGGATCAGGCCTCAGAGGCAGGGGTGGTCTTGATGGTCTGTGGTTCCATGTGCCAGAATATCCATACATTCTTCTGGCTTCCAGACTGAAAGAAGCCCATGTTGTGGCCCTGTGCAGCAGATCAGGCTAGGTTTGTGTCTGGTAGGGGGAGTGTTTGACATGGGGAGTGGTGCTCCATCTGCCAGGAGCCCCTGTGGCTCTGTGCTCTTCTGAAGGGATTACTGTGTGTTAATGAATGGCTTACAAACAGGATTTCACACTTCTCTACTTTTACCTTCCAGTGAGATTTGGGATGGGATGTTATTTGTGTGCTATAAAAATATGTTTCCTTTGCAACATCAGTGAACAATGACTACTATTATTGACCTATTACTCACTAAGTGCTGTGCTAAGTTCTTGTCATTGACCTCTCTTTTACTCTTTGCACCGATCTGAGGAAGGTCTCTTCCCCACTCCCACTAAACCCACAGAGCTGGTGGGAAGTAGAACCAATATGTGAGCCCCACTCTTGAGTGCATGGAACCTACCAGTTGCCTTTCCCCCGTCAAGCTCCTCTATAAGGCAAGGCTGTCTCAGGCAGGGACCTTGCAACTGCCAAGTGAATGTGGGAAGTGACTGTGAGGCGTATCAGCTGCAAAAATTGCCAAGTGCTCTGCACAGAACTGGATGAGCCGACATGTTTCTGTCGGCTCAGAAACATGCAGTGCTTTGACTGACCCCATCTGCACTACCCTGACCCTGCACAGGGAGAGAGGAGGCAGACCTCCACAGAGTACTTTCCAATGAGGGGAAACATACATGTAAATTATATGTACATCACAGTGTAGCATAACAGGGACCACGGTGAAATAGAAACCAGGCACGGAAAGGCTCAGGAGAGAAAGTAACAAAATTTGGGAGAGTTTAATGGAGTCTTCCTAAAGATGGCAGATTCCAAGATTCCTTTTAAATGATTGTTGAGGCTGTCTCAGGGAAGCAGAGGAACTCAAGTTATTTTCCCTCTTAGCACTTCAGTTTCCACCCTACAGGAGAGGTGCCAAGAGTGCTCTGAGGATTGTGGTGGTAAATAATGTTTGCCCAACACCTAGTACAGTGCTCATATGTTGTCAGTGGTCAATAAATGGTACCTGCATTTTTTTGTTTGTTTGTTTTGGACACAATACCTTTTTTTTTTTTTCATGTGGTGCTAAGTATCGAACCCAGTGCCTCACACATGCTAGACAAGCACTCTACCACTGAGCCACAACCCCAGTCCCGGTACCTGCATTTTTTAATAAAATAGTTGTTGATAATTACAAGCAAGTTGGGAGACCACTAATACCCTCCAGACCTGACAGTCTCAGCCTGGGCAGGTGGATCTTCCTATCTTCAAGCTGGTTTGAAGGGGAGTTGAGAATATTTTACAGCAGTGGTTCCCAGCAAGGAGTCCCAAGATAGTAATGGGAAGGGAATGTGGTCCATAAGGCACCTATTGTATTTCAGTGGAATTCATAAGTTTGATTCTATAATGCTACATGAACTTTACGAGATGAGAGATCCTGTCTCATCTTTGACACAGGACCTGGTACTTTCGGTGCATTAGCATGTCTGCAGTTGACCTTACAATCTCCCTTTTGCCAGAGCTGCCAAGAGATTGAACTTCTTAAATATTTTGCCAGTCCACATCCTCTTTCCCTTCCCTCCTAAATGTCACCTAATGCACCCTCTTGCTTCTCTCCTGCACTATTGCCAGCAGCCTACATACTGGTTCATCTGATCCCATCCTCCTCCCTTCAGTCCTTCCAGGTGTATCAGAGTGACCTTTCTAAATTCAAAAATTAAACTATATATCCCTCCAACTTGAAACTGCTCCATCAATGAACATAATCTGGAAAACTTCTAAAGACAAAATATCCTTCCATAGCTTCCCATTGCTTGTAGGTTCAAGGTAAGTTTGCTTTGTTTGCTTTGGAATCAGACAGACTTATGTTTAAATCCTGGCAATGTGATTTGGGGCAAAATTGCCGAAGCCCTCTGAGCCTTCATTTCTTCATAGGTTGTTTTAAGAATTCAATGTAATGTATATAATCAAAATCTCCATCCTGTGATCCCTCTAGATGGTGGTTAACAAAAAAGAACAGTTGTGAATGATGATGAGCACAGCATTTAAAGCCCTGCTTCATGATGTGAGGCTCCTGGGGTTTCTGTTTGATTGTTTTTTCATAGCTTCAGCTCCCCTCCTTTCTTCTAACTCTGTGTTAGTAGTTCTCCCAAACTTATGTGTTGTTCCACAACTTCATACTTTGCATACAGTTTCTTTTTGTTCAAAATATCCCATCCCATCCATTAATCTCTTACTCATTCTTCAAGATGGTCTCTAAACATTACGCTAAAAGCTTTCCTTGACCTCTGCAAGTGATTTGACCATATCTTTTTCCAAAACCTTTTGTACTGCTTGTGTAATTGCACTGATCCATTATTCATTTCTGGCTTTCCCATTGAATTATCAGTTTTTGAGAACACAAACCAATCCTTGTTTCCCAAAGATCTAGCAATCACTGAATAGATAGATGGAAGGATGGAAAGCACATATGGGTTGGGTTATCTTGGTAGATGAAATCTTGCAAAACATGGCATCTATGCTGGAAATTTTATTAAAAGAGGTCTTGGTTCTGCTTCTAGTCATGATGTAATAATTGGAACTGAATGAATCTTCGCACCATTAACTATTAAAATTCTGGACATACAGATTGGATAACAGGCCATTCAGAGCTGTGATTCCAGAATGAGAGGAAACAAGTGATGTGAGGCTTATCATTCCTCTGGCTTTCTGCTGTGAGGCGTTTTCCAGACGCCTGGTACCAGAAAGTGGGGGAAGGATCCCCAGCCAAGTACGATACTCTTGATGAGTTAAAAAGTTAAAGGTCTGAATTTGTGAGTAAGAGTACTAGACAGGAGGGAGCAACATCACAAAAAAGTTTCAGAAATCTGAATTGACTGATGTGCTGAAGACTAATCTGCCCACTTGGAGAGTGAAACTCTTGATAGGAGTCTATACAATGAACTGTTCCCAGAGTTCATATGGGCCTAGGAATCATTCAGGTTCAGATCAATCAGAACAAAGAGACCTAGTTGATCACTGAGGATAAGCACTTGAAACCCAAGAGGCTATGACTTGATAGTAGATCTAAATTAGCTGATTTTTATCTCTGCCCCCAAAAATGCATAAAATCAAGCCTCAAAAACCTTAAGAGAGGGGCTGGGGTTGTGGATCAGTAGTAGAACACTTGCCTGGCATGTGTGAGGCACTGGACTTGATTCTCAGCACTACATATAAATAAGTATACAAAATAAAGGTCCATCAGCAACTAATAAAAATATCAAAAATAAATTTTTTTTAAAACTTTAAGAGAGGGCTTTAGGGGTTCTGATAATGTGCTGGCTTTTGGGCTCAGTGCCTGTTACATGGGGAATAATTCAAGCAGGACATAATTTTTTAAATTATGGTGAGTTAATTTTTATGTTTTGTTAAATTTCAATAAAAAGGTTTTTTGTTCGTTTGCAGTGCTGGGGATTGAACCCAGGGCCTTATGCTTGCAAGGCAGGCACTCTACCAACTGAGCTATATCTACCCAGTCCTCAATAAAAAGTTTTAAGTAATTCCAGTGACTCAGGAGTCTGAGGCAGGAGGATCACAAAATCCAGGCTATCCTCAACAACTTTGCAAGGCCCTAAGCAACTTAGCTAGACCCTGTTTCAAAATAAAAAATAAAAAGGTCTGGGGATGTGATTCAATGGCAAAGCACCTCTGGGTTCAATCAACAGTACAAAAATAAAAAGTTTGATACAAATCTGTTTCTAAAGTCTTGAAGGAATCAACCTAATGTGCAGGAAAATTTAACTGCTTGTCAAAATAAACTTCAACCCCTTTTAAAAGAAGACAACAAACTGAGCATTCAACTTATGATATTATCAGTACCTAACATCCTATTTTAAAAGTACAACACATGTTGAGAGTCAGGAATGTAACAAGAAAAATTAGTCAATATAAGCAGACTCAGAAGTGACAGACATGATAGAACTGGCAGACAAGGAACTTGAAACAGATATTATAAAGATTGTAAATATGTCCATGGATTTAAAGAAAGACGAATTAAATGAGAGAAATAGAAATTATAGAAAGAATAAAATGAAACATCTAAAGAGAAAAATATAATATCCCAAATAAAAAGAAAATCACTTTTGGAATTAGGAGGCAATGAGACACTTCAGAATAAAAGAAAAATGAACTTGAAGACATAGCAATAAAAACTGTCTAATATGAAGCTGAGAAAGAAAGAAGACTGAAAAAAATGAACAGAACCTCAGTGACCCGTATCACCATCTCAAGAGGACTAACATGCATATAATTGGAGTCTCAGCAGATGAGGAAGGTGAATTTTTAAATTTTTTGATGAAAATGATAAACTCAGAGTTCTAAGAAGCTCAATGAACCTCAAGCATAAGGAACTCAAAAAAAATAATAAAAGGCCACAGAAAGGTGCATCATAATTGCTCGAAACCAGTGATGAAAACTTTAAAATTGGCTAGAGAAAAATTATTAGAGAAATAAGTACAGCAGATTCTTGTCTGAAACTATGTACATCAGAAGATAATGGAGTGATATTTTTTAAGTGATGATAAAAAATTTTGGTCAACATAAAATTCTTTGTACAGTGGAAATATGCTTCAAAAGGAAAGCACAATTAAGACTTTTTTTCAAACAAATAAAAAGTGAGAGAAATAATTGTTAGCATACCCAAGCTATAAGAAATATCAAAGGAGCTGGGCCTGGTGGCGCATGCCTGTAATCCAAGCGACTTGGGAGGCTGAGTCAGGAGGATCGCAAGTTCAAAGCCAGCCTCAGCAACTTAGCGAGGCCCTAAGCAACTCCGTGAGACCCTGTCTCTAAATAAAATACAAAATAGCTCTGGGGATGTGGCTCAGTGGCCGAGTGTCCCAGAGTTCAAAAAAAAAAAA
>JAJEJO010012186.1:0-22686 GCA_020662805.1 Glaucomys volans | reverse complement strand
AACCAAACCAAACCATAGACATCCTTGGACATTTAAAAGAAACAATAGTTTAATGTAACTTAAGATGTACTTGTGTTAACCCCTAGAATAGGACTGGAGGCTACAAAAGAGAGATTCTTAGGCAAATGTACCTAATAATTCAAGTCCCCAAATAAAGGTCTCATCCTCTCCAGCCTTTGATAGACCTTTGTCAGGGTCCAGCCCTAGCACAAAGGGTCATGGATGGTGCTCTCTGGTGATTGGGATGGTGTCGGCGAGGTGGAGAACAAAGCAACACAGACTCAGGGATCTGAGGTTGTGTTCTAACTTTATTTTTTTCACACACCATCTTTATATGTTAACTTCTAGCTTGAGTACAATATCTTGAGGTCACACAAAAGGAAATTAACGCAAACTACAAGACAATAGGCAAAACGTATTATCAGATTAAATATTATCAACTCTTCATAATATTTTTAAGTATTCTATATAATCTTAAACTAATTCTACTTTCTATATTACTAGAAACATCATGCATAGAAGTCATTTCTATGAACAACATATAAGCTTACAGTATGTGATTAATAACTAGATTAACAGGAACAATAGGGAGTTTCTTTCTGAGCTTTTTCTGGATCATTGAATAATTGAGCTGATTTAGGCCAATTAGGAGCAGTACACCTCCTACTTTTGCCCAGTAAGCATTAGCCAGTCCTGCCCAAGAAAGCTGTTCAGAGCAACTAAGCAAACACCAGTGTTTTACATGAGCTTTCCATGTACATTTTTCATTATAATATACTTGATGCCAACCAAGGTGTATTCTGCCAGTGGGAGATAAAAGGGGGTCTAAATCTAAGGAACCAGAAGCTGGTTTCCTAGGAGGATACCATAGTTTTCCATTAACCAAATAAGCATGACCAAATGATGTCTGAATTGTTGGGACTACTTTTCTAGCCTTAACAATGTTGTGACTTATTTGTCTGGAGTTAAGGTGGGAACAACGTGTCTTTCTGCCCTAGGTCATCTGGGAGTAGTCACCATCTGCAGTGCCATTTAGCATAAGTTTCTGGAAATGAGCATAGCATTCTTTCCAAGTTATACTTTTATCACCCCAGAATAAGGGCCTTTCTTGGTTATATCCAGTATGATTAGCTGTTTGATTCTTGTGTTCTAAATCCCCTAAGACCCTAGAATTCCCAGAAATCCAATATAATATTATTCCCAAGCATAGGCAAATTAAAGAAGACAAGAGGTAACAGCGGCCCAAATTCCCAGGAAGATGAGACCTTGCAAACATCTTTATAACTCAGTGGAATCCTTGTCAAGCACTGAGGGAAATTGAAGAGGGTGCAGCAGGCCTTATTCTGGGAACAACTTCTCAGTTCTTCCACCTGGTGAGAGATTGACCTCTACCATGTCATGATATTCTGTATTAATCTCATTTTGTTACTTATGTCATTTTGTTTCTCTCTCATGGAAGCACCCAACCAAGATGACTTTACAACCTGCTCTTCCCAGGCAGACTTCTGCTCCTCATTGACCAGATTTCTAAAAGGAACTTCAAACTGCTTCCCCAGACTCTGCCCCCTTCCAGCTCAAAGCAGCAAGAGCAGTTGGTGCCCCCTCCCCTTAAAAAGTTCCTAATTAAGGATAGGCATTTAGTGTAAAATAAGAAATCTGGTCAAACTGAGGAATGGAACCCATCAGAGTCTGGGAATTTGGAAACTGTAAAACCACTAGTTTCCCAAACAAGGATTTGTTAATGTGGATAAGACCAGTGGGGAATGTTATAGCCACAGAAAGCAGATTAAAATGTTGGTGCTCCTCAAGGAGATTCTCCAGAGAGATCATGAGAGTCGGCCCCACCCCAATCCCAAATCCCCTCCCTGTAGCCCACCCCAATCCCAAATCCCCTCCCTATAGCCCCACCCTAATCTCTTTCCGTGCCCTATAAAAGTTGGCGACAAAAGAACTAACCCACGATCCCCCAGCACCCCACTTTTAGGCCTAAGGGTGATTGTCACTGGCCAGCTTAAAAATAAAAGCTTCTTTTGACTTTATGTGATCGACTTGGATGATTTTATTTTCTTTGGGTGCAACAGTCTCATCCTACAAAAACATCTTTTATGTTTTGACTTTGGGATCTGAAGACAGGAGGCAGTCTCAGAGGCCTTCTGCTTCACCCTGCCCCTGCTCGCCTTACCTCAGTGAGCTGCTCTACCTAAGAATCTCTTTTAAGTCCTCTAATTATGATTACTGCTCTCAGTCCAGCTTTCCCCACTCCATTTCATTAACTTCTGTACTTTTCTCCATGGTAATGCTTCTTGATGCATTTGAGGTAAATGGGTAGAATATGAATTCTTCACCTTTAAGGTCAAGTTTGTATAATATCTTTAAGAGAATCTTATATAAAATTATGTAAGAATTGGATTGTAAATTGGGAAAAGTTTTAATGTACTGATTTAAACAGATACTTTGATAAAAATATGTGGATTGTGATGAAGTGTCTAAATTATTTTGTGGTTTATAATCATCAAGTAGGTAAAATGAATCTTAGATTACCTAACTTTTAGAATCTTAGGTTATCTAATTTAACTTAGGTTATCTAATTTTGACTTTGCCATGACAACCAATTTGAACTAATACTGAAAGGATCTGATCTTTGATATCAAAGGCAATGATTATAGGACACCTTGGCTAATGAGTTCAATTACATGATCCAAACATTTATACATTCAGCTGTGTGCACATGAATATGAATTGGTATAATATTCTCCTATACTTCTGCCTCTTTCTATTTTCAGGATGGAACCAAAGTCTATGGTAGATGTAGAAGGTTCTGTGGAAAGCGTGTTCCTCACATGACTACTGGGCTCCCAATTCAAGTAACATGAACATTCTGAAGTGGAAAGTGTGCCCCAGTGGGGAGATATGCTCTGGAACATGCAAACAACTGGTGCTCATTTCTTTACTTCTTTCTTCCTGAGATTTCCATGTCCACTGTGTCTGCCTTTTATTCAAGGTACTCATCATGGATTCAAATTACTTGAGTTTTTCAAGACTTTCAAAACAAACTTACTAAGTATATGGATCAGGATCACTTTGAAGAACATAATTTATGGTAGGAATATAAACATGTTTGATGAATTATACCAAGACAACAGTGCTGTTACCAGCTTGGACTGGACCACAATTATGTCATACTGTTAAACATACATGTAAACTTCTTCAGTACCCTATCATACAATGAGATGTTTATTCTACTTGTTTAAATGGAGTAAGTTAAAATTTGTGAAAATGTATACAAAGCTACTAGAAAAATTATTGAACCTGTCAGGTGAATATCAAATAAATACATCAGAAAAGTACATTGCCATTATACTTTCTGCTGATACAGATTACACCTTGTTTCATTTTTCCTTTAATTTTAATTGTGGATTATGGTGCTTCAATTAAAATAATAGTTCTAAAAATGTGGTACAAATTTTGTATTAAGAATTCATGTTTGGGTTAAATATAAAATATAAAATATGGGTATAGTAGAGAAGATATATACTAGAATAGATTTTTTAAACCTACCTATAATTTTATCATACTTATTAGAGCAATGTTGTTTTAAAACTGTTTATATAGTATTATGCCTTTATAACCCTTGTATATGTTGTATATCTAGTCTTTAAAAATCTATTTTCTCAAAGTTATGTACTATATTTTATTAACCAAATAGAAAAGTAAGAATTCTTAAAAGTTTGAAGATCCTATTTTGGTAAACATAAAATTATGCTTATAGACACCAAATTTTATAAGAAATGTCAAGTTATTTGGAAGTTTCTCAATGCCAGAATATAAAGGGCAGTGTAAAAATTAACTGTTTAGAGGCAAATTCTCAGGTTTTAGGATATTTTTATATGGATAATTTACAATTGTGTATTATGTAATAAGTAACTTAAAAGACAGGTTGACTAATAGTATTTATCTGTGACAACCTACTCGGTAAGCCAAACTAAAATAAAATAAAAAACAGAATCTACTAATAGAATTTTACCAAATACTGGTGTACTCATTTTACCTACAAAGTGATTTTTCCCAAATATTTATGAAGGATATATTGTTCTATATAAGGTGCTCAAGCAATTTTGTGCCAATATGGTTAAATAAACACTTGGAGATCTCTGTATTGGAAAAGAAGTGTTATGCACTATGTGCCTTAAACCAGCAACAAACATTAATATGAAATGTTATGTTTTCCAGAAATGTTTTCATTCATAATTAAAATCTTGTATTTATAAACATTTAAATAATAAATAATAAATAAAATATTTTTGATTCATTGTACACAAATGGAGTACAACTTTTGATTTCTCTGGTTGTAAACAAAGGAGAGTCACACAGTTTGTGTAATGATATATGTAAATAGGATAATGATGTTTGTCTCATTCTATTATCTTTCCTCCCTGCTATGCCCTCCCCACCCCTTGTTTCTCCCTACACAATCCATCCTTCCTCCATTCTTCCCTTAACCCTGACCCCTCCCTGTTATGTATCATCATTCATTATCAGAAAAATCATTTGGCCTTTGGATTTTAGGGATGGACTTATCTCATTTAGAATAATATTCTCCAACTCCATCCATTTACATGCAAATGCCATAGTTTCATTCATCTTTATGGCTGTGTAATATTCCATTGTGTATACATACTAGTTTTTTTTAACCGTTCATCTACTGAAGGGCATCTAGTTTTGTTCCACATCTAGCTATTGTGAATTGAGCTGCTATAAACATTGATGTAGCTGCATCACTGTACTATGCCAATTTTATGTCCTTTGGGTAAATGGGATAGCTGGGTCAAATGATGCATTCCAAGCAAGGGAATGAGAATAGGGACTGCAATACTGTCATGGTGTGACCATTGTCAAGTTTTAATAGCTTTCAATGTCAAAGACACACCATGTTTTGTTGTTTTGATTTTGGGGTACTAGGGTACTAGGAATTGAACCCAGGGGTGCTCTCCCACTAAGCTACATTCCCAGCCCTTTTGATCATCTTATTTTGAGATCTGATCTCACTAAGTTGCCCAGGCTGGACTTAAACTTGCAATCATCCTGCCTCAGCCTCCTGGGTAGCTGGGATCACAGACATGTACCACCACGCCAGGCTATCCACCTGTTCTGAGATGCTGAAGAAACATGCCCACTGAATTGTGTGTGGTAATACATTGGAAGCCAGAGATCACTACCACTCCTGGCTTCCTTGGTTGAAGATGAGCCTTGGTTAAAAGTCTCCTGTTAACTTTCATCACCAACACTGTGTGCCTCCCAATCCTCACCACATCCAGTTCCTTCCAGATACTGTCAGGCTCTGCAGATGACCCTCACACATGAACGCCTGGGTCCACACCCCAGGCACCTACAAACTCTCAGAACAGACCTGCAATATGGAAACTGGAACCCAGTCCATCTTCCTGCTGCTTGACAAGGAAGCAGCTTCTCCTTAGAGTATGAATTAGCTAATGCTGAGCTGACGGAAGCATTCAAGCCACATTCTCCCTTGACTGTGCATTCCCTCCTCTGCCTATCCATCCGGACATTAATTCTAGGTCTCTCTGTGGCACTCAGGGTTAAAATGCTGGTGGTGAGGTAACTACAGGAAGGCACATACAATGTCCCTGTCAAAGTGGTTTGAATGGCCTCTTTCAGTGGCACATGAGATATTAAAGGAAAGATGAATGGTTATGGGTCCCCCAAAATCTGTGGAGTCAACACATGCATGAGAAAGTACTACTTTACCCTTTAATCATGTTAGCCAAGGAGCAAAATCTATTTTTATTGCTTATGGCAATGGTACTAAATTGATTATAAGGCCGTGGGCTTCAGAAAAAGAAGCTCCCACAAAAACTGCACTCCCCACAGGACTCAGTATGTACCCTGAGAACCTCAGTTCAGAGGGGAACTTGAGGGGCTTGATGGACTGGGGACAGAGCCTGAGTGAAAAGAGAGGAGGCAAAAGTCTTGTGGCATGGCGACCACACGGCACTGCTGTCCTGGATCCCGGGAGTGTGAGGGACTAACGCCTGAGGACACAGCGTTCTGGAGGGACTTGCTTTCCTATGTGTGCTCTGTGCACAGTTCCTCTGCAAGCCAGCTTTACTCCAGGTCCCCTCAGCTCTTGTGGGACGTGGTGGTTCCTTCTGGCCCTTCAGGTCTCATCAGGAGGGTAATGAGCTCTGCACAGTCTGCTCTCGTGAGCTTGCCAGAGGACAGCGAGGCCTGGGTCCCTGGGAGCATCTGTCCCCTCCTTCAGGACCATGGCATTCAGCACTGCTGACAGTCCTGAACCAACTATGCACAGCTCTGTGAACAAGGCTGTAAATTTAGAACAATAAGTACAGTGATGCCGTCACCACTGCAGATGCCGATGGAGACGTGTGGTGTAGCTAAGGACCCCAGGGGAAGCCAGGGGACGGCAGCGCTGGGCAGTCTTTCCAGGAGTGCATTTCCTCACTCAGGTCACAGGGTGGAGCCTCCATGCTCCCAACAAAACACCCATCTACAAATACACAGGTGCTAACTTGCCTTTCCTCAAAGTGGAGACCAGCAGGGAGAGAAGGTCAAAGAGTTCCAGGGAGTTGGACCTGAGTGTTGTACTTCCATCCAGTACCTGTCCAGATAACAGTCTCCATTCCATTTCAGAAAGAGGCAGCCTGGTGCAGTGGCTCATGCCTGTAGTCCCAGTGGCCTGGGAGGCTGAGGCAGAAGCTTTGTGAGTTCAAAGCCAGTCTCAGCAACTTAGCAAGGCACTAAGCGACTCAGTGACACCCTGCTTCTAAAAAAATACAAAAAGGGCTTGGATGTGGCTCAGTGGTTTAGCACCCTGGGTTCAATCCCTAGAACTAAAGAAAGAAAGAAAGAAAGAAAGAAAGAAAGAAAGGGGTCCCCCAGGTTGATAGAGACCTGGTGAATCTGTAATGACCACCAAAGGCTCCATCACATAGATGGTGCCCAGCCATTTGTATGCCTCTTATCATCAGAATCCCTGAATGGACAATGAAATGCCTTTATTCTGACCAGCCAAATTTTTACAATGACCACTCAATATTTTACAATGAACTATCCACACACCTCCATATCTCTCCTTCCTCCTCCTCTTCCTTCTTGTCTGGTCAACTTCTAAAAAATAGCATGTGAAGGGACTGGGCAGTAGGAGGGAGAGGATGGCAATGAACTGTCTGTCAGAGGAGCACCGGCTGAAGTCCAGTGTGAGGTGCGACTGTGAGAACCGGTTCACCCCTCTCCTTGCTGCAGTGCTGGGTGACAAACCCTCCAGAAGAAACCAAGAGAAGGAAGCCAGGCTGAGGGGTGCTGAGCATCCACCCTGGTCAGGGTGGAGGGCTGCTATGGTCACGGGGCTTCCTAAGCGAAGGACCTGTCCTGACCACCCTGAGCCCCTGGAGGAGTCTGTTTCACCTGGTGTGTGGAGCCAGCATGGTCACTTGCAGGAGCCCCCAGACTTCCAGGCAAACCTCCAAATCCAAAGTGCCCTCCCCAGGAGGCAGCAAAGCAGGTGTCCTGGGGGGCTGCCTCTACTACGAGGTCAGCACAGGTCAGTTGCTTGCTGTGCCATGACCTAAATGAGCGTTGGCCCCTTTGCTTAGGGAGACACACGTGGGGTCACGATGCCCCATGTATAAGCCTGTAGAAGGGCCCTCGACCCAGGAGGAGGGAGCGGCTGGGGTCCTGGAGCTCCTGTCAGAGTTAGTGCCACAGGGACAGGAGTGTCTCCTGGGGACTTCTGAAGCCTCCTTGAATGGAAGGAAGAGCGAGGCTTATTCTCAGTGGGTCCAAGGCTGGGATACAGGACCCTTTGCCCATGTGCCCTGGAGGACAGAGACTCAGGTCCTCCTGTGAGGTGGTGCCTGCTTCCAATGCACAGTGGAGCAGTGTCACTGCCTCAGGAGGGCTCCCCCCACCCCTGTCCCCCTCTGTAGCTCAGCACCAGGTTTCTATGCACTTTTTCATACTTGTCTTAGTCATGGGGTTTGGGTTGCAAGTCAGAATGCCAAAGGTGACATTGACAAGGATCCCATTAGCCCTGGCTCAGCTTTGTCCAGCCTCTGACACCAACATGGCCCCATGTGCAGCAGAGACAAGGGACGCCCTGTACTCCAGAGGCCATGTTGCCTCAGCCTTGCTGTTGGCCTCTCTCTGCCGTCCCTGTGATGTGTCCAGGCTATAAGCAAAGCCCTGTTCATCTGACTGTTCCATCCCAGGTCCTTGTGTCCCTGTCCTGAGCTCTGGTCTTACCTCCTTGCCTTATGTTCTGGCACAGAGGAGGACACATAATGCCAGGACTTTTTTGGGTCACTATAGTGGCATCAAAGCTGCCATGGTTGTGGCAAGGCCAGGAATGGAGCTGACCATGGTGATGCCAAGTTCAAATTCAGTGAGGAGCAGGAGGAGGGTACTGTGGGGCCAGGGGTGGGTTCACTCCTATTTCGAAGACACTGGACAATGGGGGCCCTGGGAGCTGAGTGGGCCAGCTCCTGGTCACATCTATTCCTGGGCGAGGAGGTGGCAAGGGTGGGCTGAGAGGGCAAGAAGAGGGTGGCTGAGGCTTCTGGGCATAAAGGGAGGACTTTTCTTTGTATTCAGAACTTGTCCAGTTAGTCTCGTGCACACAGGGTGCTTCCTCCTGGAAGCTCTTCCTGCACTTGCTGAGTGTGGCCAGGTGTCTGCTCGTCCCTCTGCAGGAACCTTCCTCTCAGGGTTGCTGGGACTTCTCTCTACTGCAGGCTCCTCCTGTCCTAATGGCCTTGTCCGATGATATCTGTCTTGGGCTCTTCTTGCTCTCCACTCTGGGTGCGTGCTTCATGGAGGACATGACCATTAAGCTCTTTGACTTCCTAAGGAATGCTTTATCCCTGTGCATGACACAGCTTTTGTTGTGCACCTACCACATGCCAGGCTGTGTTCCAGGTTCTGCTGATCCTGGAAGCATCAATAATGACCTCTGTTCAAACTCAGTCAAAGGGAGAACACAGGAATACAAGGCTTGTTCCCCCCACTGCCTCCTTCAGCTGGTTCCTCTTCTTCCTCAGACACCCATGGGGCCTGGAGCCCCACAGCCACCCATGCCCCCAGACACCTTTGCACCCAGGACTCATGTTGCATAGTCCTGGGCACATATCCTGGTGGAGACCTGCAGGGCTGGGTTCCCGGGTCAGGCTGCCTTGCTCTGCCTGAGCAGTCATCTTCGTATACACAGTTACGTGGGCTGTGTACACGTGGGCTCACCACACAGGGCCCCATTTGTACTCTCATTCATTTTATCTTTCATGGCTTTAAGAGAGAAGAAGGTTGAGATTTCTGAAAATTAGAAGTCAGCCAAGGAGAATGGGAAGATGACCTCTGATTACATTGTGTGCTAGGGCTATCATGACAATGGCTATAAATGGTACCTTAGCACCAGGGACATTCTCCCACAATTCTGTAGACCAGAAGCCTGAAAACAAGCTGTCAGCAGGGTGGTGCCCTCTGTGAATTTTACAGTAGGAGTCCCCAAGCTCCTGTGTATGACAGTGATTGGGTTATAAGAGGTGTAACCTGATAGGTGCATGGATCCCTGACAGGGATTAGCTGGGTGGGAACCATAGGCAGGCAGGGTGTGGCTGGAGGGGTGGGATGCCTTTGTGGTTTCTATTTGGTTCCTGTTGAGCAGAGCTCCCTCTGGGTCCTGGGGCCATGTTTCCTGCTTCTTTCCTCTGCCACACACTCGGCCATGATATCCTGCCTCATGTGGGCCCAGAGCATTGGAGTTGGCCATCTATGGACTGAGATCTCTGAAACTGTGAGCACCAGGTAAACTTTCCCTCCTCTACAACTGGTCTTGCCAGGTCGTTGAGTCATAGCAACAAAAAAGCTGAACAAAACACCCTCCAAAGGGGGAAGACTTCTCCAGCATCAAGGGGGTCCTTGATGTCTCTCAGCTGGCAGCTGGATCACTGCACCTCTTGAAGTGGAAGTCTTGGCATGAACACCTAGAGACTCTCAGAGAGGCCACTGGGTGCAGAGGACACATGTGGTCAGGTCCTCCAAGGACACCAGTCAGGGCACAAAATATCTCACCCAAAGTGGCCCCCTTCTATGGCACCATGATGTTGTTATGTAATTCCACTGAGCCCAGCTGTGAGCGAGGTGGGGTGGATGGAGGTGGCTGGGGTGGACTAACAAAAGAGCTGTGAAGGGAGCAGAAATCCAATTGAATCCCTCTTATGGGTAGAACCAACCAAATTTGAGTTTCAGGTTTGACATCACAAACATAAAACTTGCCTTGTTACAAATGGACACAGCTCCCTTCCCACATTGGACATGCACTTCAGTCAATCAGAAAGCCTCCCAGCATGACCTGCAGGAGGACAGTGCTCCTTTTAAGGTGTATTTTGCATCTAGTGTTATCCATGGAAGCAGCTTGGGCAGATGGACGGAACTCATGCTGAGGAAAAGATCCTGAAACTGGCCTTCCTGTCTTCACCAGCTCTCAGTGGTGGCCCAAAGCTGACCGCACTTTAAGGAACTTCACTGCACTAGCTATTTGAGCCTGGATCCTGGGTGGGGAGGGCAGGGAGGAGGGCTTTGGCATAGTAGATGTGTGTCTGGGAACAGGCCAGGGAGCAGCATCAAGGGCCAGGTCAGAGGCCCCTGTTCCTGGCCCAGCTAACCATGGGCCAGAGCCTTGTTTCTTGTTCTCGACTTCATCTAGGTTTAATTGATAAGTAGGAATTGCATATATTTTAAGTGTGCAACTTGATGTTTTGGTGTACATGTAGGTTGTGAAATAATTGAAATAATTAAGCTCCCCTGGTAACCTGTGTGTGTGTGTGTGTGTGTGTGTGTGTGTGTGCATATGTGTAAGACCTGCCTCCTGCCCTTGAAAAAGAAGATCCTACATTTGTGACAATATGGCGGACCTGGGGGACAAATGCTGAGAGGCCCAGAAGGACAGGTGCCCAGGATTGCCTTGGTTGTGACTCTGAAGTAGCCCGTCCTTCCTGAGTATAGGTGTTGGCCTCACCTTCTATTGGACACTCCCTGTCTGAGAGCTGTCCACCTGGTTGCCCCCAATGCCATGGATGAAGGTCACAGGACTGAGACATTCCAGGGTTTCCACAGAGCCCACCAAGGCTGCCTCCTGGGCAAGCTGGGCCTCCATTTTGGGGTTGCTCTGGGTCGTCTGCTCTTCACAGTTGACCTATTCTGCCCAGCCCCTAGTGTCCCTGTCCTGGCATGAAGGCTCCTGCTGGTATCAGCCCACTGGCTTGTGCCCATCTTCCCTGTCCCCTTTGCAGCTGAATGCTGCTCCTGTGAATAGTCCTGGCACAGCACCTAAAGAAAAAGTCACCTAGTTAGAACACAAGTCACAACTCAGAAGGTTGCTCAGTGAGCAGAAAATCAGTAAAGAGAGTGGGGTAGTCTTGAGGTGCACTTCTAATGTGCTGTGGTAACAGGAATCGCTGTCCTTTTCAACTCTGGGGCTATTTCCAGAAAAAGACCTGGGAGGGAGGGGACATCTAAAATTGGGGCATCCATCCTCCCAGACAGTACTGGGAGAGCAGGAACATGCACCTCCCTCCCACTTTCTTTAAAAAATTCTGCTCGCCACCAGAGGCCTGGGCTCCCCCACACTGTGCCTTCCTGCCTCCCAACTGCTTCTTGACGCTCATCAGCTACATTTCCATCACTTGCTTCCTGATGAGATGGGAGGCGGTGCTTTAATCTCATCAGGATGTATTCACACATCTTATCCTCAAAACGATTGCTTTGGGAAGACTTTCACTCCTGAGTGATTCTAAGCCCCAGGGGCAAATCCTGATCCCTGGATGAACACAGGTCACCTACTCCCCTGGGACTCACAGGTCCGCCTCCTACCTCCCCCTCTGCCTGTGGGTCCACCAGCTTCTTTGGGCTTCCAAGGCAAGTGGTCTCTGCATCTCCTGGTCAGGAGAGACCCTCTGACCTTGACCCACCATAGCTCCTAACTCATGCCCTTCCATTGATCAGGGGTCTCACTTTACCCACTGTTAGGATTTTGTCATGAATGTGCATATTAATTTCCTAAAGCTAGCACAAGGTGCCATAAACTATTGCCTTAAACAGCACAAGTTCACAGCCCCACAGTTCTAGAGGCCGGAAGTCAAGGTCAGGGAGTCCAAGGATTATGACCCTCACCAGGCCCTAGAGACAGGTCTATTTCTGGTGGCCTTGGTTGTTCCTTGGTTTGTAGAAGTTGGCTCCATGCCCCCTGGTCTTGGAAGGTTGTCTCCTTCCTGCAATTTCAAATCACCTTTCCTCTGTGTGTGTCTGTACCCAATCCCACTTTTAATTGGTGCTTACTAATTATACAGAAGAGTGGGTATCATTGTGGTATATTCATACGTGTATGTAAAATAATTGGATCAATTTATCTCCCCAACGCCCCCTTTCCTCCCTTCCTTCCTCCCCTGTTCCCCCTCCTCTAATGCTCCCCCTCTGCTTTCATATCATGTCACCCCCTCTTTTCCCCTCCAGCATTCACCTATGAAAGAAAACAAATGATGCTCAACTTTACAACTCTGGTTTATTTAGCTTAGCATTATTTTCTCCAGTTCCACGCATTTTCCATAATTTCATTCTTCTTTATGGATGAATAAAACTCCACTGTGTATATATACCACATTTTCTTTATCCATTCATCTGTTGGTGGGCACCTGGGCTGATTTCAAACTCCGCTGTTGTGAATTGTGCCACTATAAACATCGGGGTGCTGTATCTTTACCCAGCTATGCCACTTCCTGATATTTACCCCAAAGAATTAAACTCTGCACACTTTAGAAATAAAAATGTCCCCCCTTTTATGGACACCAGCCATTAGAGTGGGGTCTGAACTCCAGGACCATTGGAGCTTATTTTAGCCTATGATCCCCGTTCTGACCCAATTTGTAAATAAGCTCACATCGTGGGGAGTAGAACTCTGACATGTCTTTTCAGGTTACACCACTTGACCCAGAGTCATGTGTCACTCAGTGGTAGGTCCAGGGCACCTTGTGAAGAGGTTGAGCTTGTTTTCAGAGCATCCCCGGTGACTGGCATGCCATCTGACACAAAGGGATACCATCACATGTCACCTAACAACAGGGACCCTTTCTGAGACCTGCACTGTTATTTCTTCACTGCAGACATGTTCAAGTGTGCGAACATAACCTGGGTGGGAGAAGGTGATCCTCCACCGAGCCTCATGCTGTGATGGAGAGGCTGCTGCTGGTGTGGTATAGCATGCTTGCTGAACAGTCGACATTCTCAGGAGTCCAAGGAGCGCACTCCCCAGTAACGACAGAAGGCACAGTAATGCACAAATTGGCAGCGTAGCCACTTACGATCATTATGAAGCAGCAGTGCTATGCTTTTATATGCCAGCATTGCAGTAGGTTCATTTATACCCCCAAGAGTATTGCTGTGTTGCAGGGAAACATCACTGGGACTGCATCATCTCCAGGCAACAGGACCTTTTTGGTGTATGGGCTTGTCATTGACCGAAATGACGTGACATGATGCAGGACTGTACTCACATATCTACTGAGTGAAGGAAGGAAAGATGATCATCAGAGGCCCCAGAGCACTCACAGGCAGCATGAGCAGCCTTCAACCCAAGAATCAGGGGAGCGTCTAGTCTGCAGTGTCTTTCCAGTCCCCATGCTTCAGAATCTGACTGTGCAAACACTCAGTGGATTTGCTCTTCTCTTGCCTCCCTCAGATTAATAAGCAGTAGAAAGAGGAGGCACAACAGGAAGATGGGGGTCTTGATAATAAAGGATAGCATTTTCTGATAAAGAAAATACAAATGTAGGATACCCAGATGAATTTGAATTTGCCAAACATTATGTGAGACTAACTTCTACTGAAAAACATTCCCTGTTTATCCGATATTCAAATGTAACTGGCATCCTACTTCCCGTCTGGCAACAGTGCTGTGGGTGGCACCTAGTAGGTAGGCTAGATTATGGAAAGTTGCAAGCAGGTCCCTCCAGAGCCTAAAGCGTGAGAGGTAGGAGAATGGGAACCTTGAGGAAGCACAGGTGGTAGGGGGTAGAGAAGACGGGGGTGTGCTGTTGTGGTTTCTGTCTTCCCCTGCTCCTCCTTCTTAGGTATGAGCAACTCCAGCATTTCTCTCTCTCTCTACTGGCAACTGTCCTGCTCCTCATGCCATTTCCTCTCTTTCTGCCTCTTCTTTGCTTTCTCTGAAGCATTAGTCTGCCTTACACAGTAAATATGTTACCTGGTCCTTAAACAGCACTTACTGACTGCTTTTGACTCCAATCACTTTCTGCAGGCAACTGGTCTCACAGCAGAGGCCCTGTGACTTCCAAGGTCAGGTTCCATTGTGAATTGACTTCTCATTTTGGTATGAACAGCTGCAGAACCTACAGACTCAGGGCTACTCTGGGTTTGAGTCTCCTCTCTGTCTCATGCCTTTTGGGTGACCAGACTTTTGTTCTTATGTACAACATGGTAATAGTCTCAAGCCAAGTGCATATAGTGTGAGGATTAAATTCAATAACTCGAGTAAGGTGTCATGGATCTAGTGTACAGTAGGTTCTCAAAGATGTTACCTACAATCATCATCTTCTGCATATTCTCATCACCATCAGCAGCACCTTTGTTATCACCATCTTCATTATCAAAACCACCACCATTGACATCACCATTGCTTCCATCCTCTATCCATCACGTTCCATTATTGTCATCATCACCACCATCACTGTCATTATCATGATCTCCAACCCTGACACCACCATTATCATCTCCATATTCTTCATCACCACCATCATCTCCATGATCACCATCACTACCATTACTCTCATGAGCATCCCTGTCACGATGACCATCAGCAACATAGTCATAATCATGACCATTATCACCATGATCATGAGTTTACTTGCATACTTGCTAGGATGATTTTGCCTGCTTAAAACCCAGATGGAGTTTAAAATATCATTTGACCCAGGTAGAATTCCAGTGCTTTTTACAAATTGATGATCGATTCTCTAATGGCATACACCCTCATGGTTGCCTTTGCCTTTGGGACAGGAGGATAGTGCTTTCCTTCTCCAAAACTTCTGCTCTGGTACATTCACCATGGAAGTGAATGCCCATCCCCTTGGGGCACAAAGGTGGATTCACCCAGAACACAGGCATTACAACAGGATGCCCTTGATACTGAGTGTCACCTGGAAGGGCTCAGAGCCCCACTTGGGTCTTGCTCAAGAAAAATTGAGTCTGAGTGTATTTCTCTCCACCCCTGTTTCCCAGGATATCCCTTTCTTCCTCACCATTCCCATGAAGTGCCTGGGTCCTTAGAGCACCCCCATCTGAGTTGCCCTGGCTCCTGTTCATGTCTTTGGGACACCTTGGTGGTGGTAAGCATGTCCCACAAGACAGGTATGTGGTCAGAGTTGCTGGTTTGAGTTATTATCAAAGTATTGCTGGAAGAGTGACTCACTCATCTTCAAGGGGGAGTTGGGCACCCACCAATGCCCCACTTCTCTGTGCCTGGCTTTCTATTGTCCTCATCATCCTGTGAATTGGAGTGATTGTCTTCCCTACTTCCCTGTGTCGGCAGCCAGTGGGGCAAGGGTGTGGCCAAGACACATCTGGAGACCATCCAGCCTGGTTCTGAACCAGCTCTACAGAGCTGGGTCCAGATTAGTTATCTCCACCTCACACAAAGCATTTCTTTAATCTACAGAGCCTTTCAAAAACGATGTTCCCTTGTTGATGAAATTACAAATGCTCATTGTTGAAAACCTGGAAAACATGTCAGTGTACAAATAAGAATATAAAACCCAACTACTTTCCCATTACAAAGGTAAAATCTTCATCCTGCCTGGAGGTACCTGATTTCCTCCAGGCATATGTGAGGTCATTTTATTAACATCACTCTTACCCACTTTGGCACTTAACTCATTAGGAGCACTTTGTTACACTTCTCAGTACTACTTGACAGGACTATGGCTGTGTGATATTCCGTTCTGAGGACACATTGCAATGCTTCCTGCTGGGATTTTTCCATTTAAGCCTTTTATATGTTCTCTCTCAGAAGCAGCCCCATTGCAATCATGTTATTTTTATAATATGATTTTTTTTACTGTGTTCTTGGGACAGAATCCTAGCAAAGGTCTTTTCAAAGCATTTCCAAAAGGCAACACTGTCCCTTGGTACTGTGCCTCTGTGCTTCTAAGGGGAGTCATTTTTCAAAACAGGAAATTTAGACACATTATGCTCTATGTTAAGGGAAAAAAAACTCTAATTAGCAGAAGGCTTGGTGGATGAAGGGCCTTCATTTTTCTTTAACACCCATTTCCTGTCAAATATGGTGATCCTAGTGCCTCATTTCCTAACCTTTCTGGAATCTTCCAGAAAGCTGGTGATGTGCAAGCTCCTAGGAGACCTTGGCCAGAACATCCCCTCACCTAAGTATTGAATGTTACCACTGTGGTTTAGCTCATGTGACAATGAGATGCAAGCATGTGACACTTCCAAGGCATGTGCCAGTGCCTCCCTAAGACCACATCATCACCTGGGGTTCTCTCGTGGGTGCATGTTCCTTCCTGTCAACCAAGCATCAGGCCTACTTCCTTTCTGATCCAGTGAGATCATGGAGATTATTTTTAATTGAACTTATTTACTTTGAATTCCTCTTAGATGTGATCTTAATACAAAAGAGCAAGAACAGTACTTCAAATTGGGATAATATTAATGAGCAGTAGTGTAAGAAACCCAAGATTATGTGAATATCCACTTAGTTAAAAGGGATTTTCTATAAATATAGTGGGGTATTTTATTAAAATTAAGGTTTTCTTTTAGTTTTCTTGTACTTTTAATCTTTGAACTGCATTTGCTGTATTTTATTGAGGGTGACATGCTATAACACTAATTTTCTCTTCTAAAATAACACATTGTATGGGCTGAGCTTTAAACAAAAAGAGCATTACTCAGATAATAAGCCCTTTCTTCATCTATTTTGAGACTTTACCTTTGTAATAAAATGTAAAGTACTTAATCCCCTAAGCTGTACAATCTTTCTGTAATATCCATGGGAATTCACCAGTATAAAATGAACTCCAAGAGACTTTGAAAATGTTCTCCAAATGCAGTAGAAAAGATATTAAGAAATCAAGAAAGATATTGAGAATTACAAGAAAAAATTAATAACACATAGTCTATCAAGATTCAAGTGCAGCTATTCATATTATGTTTTCTGCTAATTTGAAATTTTCTGAACTGAAGTACTACACATGATGTTTCACTGCTAGAATCAAAAAGTGGTTGTTTGCCTCTGGGCTTGCTTAGCAGAATGCAGGGGCTTCCAGCCTGTGACATTCTGGAGAATCTGTGCCAAGATCCAGCCTATCAAGGGCAGGGGCACAGCTTGGTGGGGGGAAGGCGTCAGTGACAAGAGTAAAGCGACAGACTTGAATATCTGAGGCTTAGTTGTAACTTTACTGTTACATGGCTAAATTCTAAGTCCAGCTACCACACACAATCTATATATATCTATACATTCAACTTGAGTACATTCTTTTGAGGTTACATAGAAGGGGAGGTGTTAAAGCTCTAAGGAAATGTGATGGACACAAGTATAATCAAAACAAATCAAGTTCTACTTAAACAAAACATCACTAAACCATTAACTGGCTCTGGTTTTCGTCTTACTAGGAAAGATAAGAGTCGAGGCCATCCTCATAAACTATATAGGTTTTGACACGTCATGGTTTAAGGTTATGTCAAGGGTAACGAATAGTTGTACTTAGACATCTTTGGGAGGTGGAAGCATAAATACCTTTTGACCTGTCTATAGTATATAAAGTGGAGCTTCCTTCTGCTAATAGTTAATTGACACCCAAGGTACAGCTTCCCATCAATCTTATATGCAATCCACTGTGGTCCCTGAACTGTGAAAACAGTTTCCCTAAGAGGGGGGCACATCCTGGTTTGGGTTAAAGCAGACAGGCAGTCTGGCTGCGTTAAGCTAACTGAGAGCAGTGGACAATAACTCTTGTTGATCTGACCCACAACATTTTTTCTGTGAGTTTAAGGTAGTATTAATATGAAATCAATGAACTTGAGTGGTGTTATTTTTATGTTCCAAACCACTTAATGTCTGATCATCTACTGAAATCTTTACCGATACCAATAAGAAATAACACAAAAACAAGAAAGAGCATGCGACATCCACATTTCCCAGAAGATTAGGCGGTGCAAGAATCTTCATTATTCCCAGTGGAACCGTGTCAAGCACTGAGGGGAATAGTGGTGGGCGTGGCAAATCTGAATTCATTTCCTCTCCTTCCCTGACAGAGGACATCCTGGCCACCTGTTCTGGGATGCTGGTCTACAAATTTCAGCTTTACTCATCTCACATGTTGAGTGAGACACTAAATAATCTTTCTAAATTTTCTTGAGTGTCTTATGAGTTCAACATTCATTTTAATGTCGATATTGGTATGCATTTGGAATTATCAAAAAATTTGGCCTTTTAGAGAATTAATTGTTCATAATAGTTTGATTTAGATAAATCATTTTCTTGATATGGGGGGCTTTGTCCCACTGGAAATATGAGAAATAATTTATTATATTTATATTTTAAGTTTCTTAAATTCAAAATTTAGGTGGTTCAGCACCCTGCCCCCCAAAACGATATAAAACAAAATAAAATGGAATTTTGAGAACAGGGAGATTTGGAAGATCCAGTGAATCTGAAGCCACTGTTGCTGCCTGTGAGAATTTCAGCACCAAGACCAGTTCCATCACCCTGCAGCTGTGCCCACCCTGCCCAAAGTGGTGGAAAGGGGAGCCTGAGCATTACAAAATAAAGGATGCTAAGAGTGTATGTGGATTCCTGTTTAGGGCTCCCAGTAGTAAAGTCTGTGATTCTGACTGGCTCTCAGGAAGGGCATGGTTCTTGCAAGGAGGACATGCACATCTTGTTATTTTCTGCAGGATTTCTGTCACAGTTGGAGGGGAAGTGTAGAGGAACTGCATTAGAACAAAGAGGGCCTCAGTTACTGAGTTTGCTTCTGAACATGTTGTGAAGAACCTGACACACAGTGGTGACAAACCTGCTTAATGAAGGATGAATTACAATGTCTGGAATTTATCTTTCTCCCTTTCTTATCCTCCCATTCATTTACATGTCTTTCTCTTGGAGTACAATGCAATACAGAAAAGTAAGCAAGCATAACCATGACAGTGAACAGATTATACCACAAATCAAATCAACAAAAGTCCCTGGAACTGCCACTGAGTTCAGTGAGAGACCTTCCTGGCTCCCCAGACCCCACTTTGTACCCCCTCCATCTCTGCCCCTCCCCTCCCTTAAAGCACTCTGATTCTTTTGGAGATCTCCTCCTAGCTTCCCTTGACAGCTGTACCTAGTAGATCCAACCCCTAAATTCAGTAGTAGGTTTTGTGAATGAAACCAATCAATGCTCCTTTAAAGTCTGGCTGCTCTCATTTGCTTGATGTTCCCTTCTACTGCTGCAGGAAGTCCTGTTCTTGGGAGGTCATGGCTATTGGTATTCCACCTGAATGCATGACACTTTGTCTGCCTGTTCCATTGTCAGTTGACAGGACTTTGACTCTAGTGTTGATGCCTCCCTGAGCATCCTGGTGCAGGGACCCTTGTGGCATGGCCCAAGGTTGTGTAGAGTGCCTCATGTTCTCAAAGCAAAGGGAATAGCCCTGAAAGCTGGAGAAGTGATGAGTCACATTCTGCTGCTGTCAGAGGTGGCAACAACTGTGGAGTAGGGATTGGGAGGGAGAAGGACCTGGGCGGGTTGCAGACACCATGCCTTGACAGAAGCATGCCAGCAGTGCTGCACATTGCAGCCAGAGGATTTCAACCAGAATTGTGAAAGTAGGCATTGCAGTGTAAAAGTTTTACGTGATTATAACTTTATTTACATAACTTTGACTTAATTTTTTGGGTACTGGGTTTGGAACCCAGGACTTTGCATATGCTAGGCAAGTGCTCTGTCGCTGGGCAGGGTCTCACTATGTTGCCCAACCTGGCCTTGAACTTGTGATCCTCTGACTCAGTCTCCTGAGTAGCTGGGATTACAGTCATGTGCCACCATGCCCATAAAATTTTTGAGATTATTAATTAAAATTTATGTCTGACTTCTAATTTTAAAAAGTAGATTAGATATGTTAGAATAAAAAGGACTTTTTTGGAAAAAATACATAAAAAGTATTTTTAAATCTTCAACTATTTATATTATTTTAATTTGTATATTATGTATTATATATATTATATTTCATGTATTTAATTTATATTTTTGATATACAGATTTAATTTTATTCATTTCAAAAATCATCTCATTTTATATTTTAATCAGACATGTTATATAATATGAACTAAAGGTTACTTTAACCATGGGGAATAAGGATGCCAAATTTTTTTGATAGAAACTGGAAATATGGAAGCAGAGTTCAGAAATAAAAAGGTAAAAAGGACCGAGGAAAATTTTCAAAGAGAGATTTCTGCTTAAATTTAAAAATATGTGGAAACCAAAAAACTGAACAGATTCCTGTTGAATGTGAGACACATGAAATTTGCAAGTGTAATAATTTCTAATTATTCAACCTTGACTATTGAAAAAATAATGAAAATGATCAAGAAAATGATTCAGCAAATATAACGTTTGAACAAGTCAGATCAAATCTCTTCAGCCTTGTTTGTAAAGGAAGCTAGAGTCTGTCAGGCAGTGAGGATGGAAAAGTGTGATTCTTCTCCAGTCCATGACCAGGAGCAACAATATATTGCCAGCATTCTGTTCCACAGGATGAAAAAGGGATTCATGACATTGGCAAATTGGGCAAGAAAGAGGGAGACTCATTCCATCAACTGATGGACTGTGTTTCCTGCAACATAATTGGATTCAAACTGGTGGTCCTGATTTCCCTTTGAAAGTGTGGCAGAAATTTTAGTTTTTTACATCAAAAAATTTTGAAGAGGAGAAAGAAAATGAAGAAGCCAAATGTTATGTTTTAAATTCAAAGAAAATATTTTGCAACACTTTTTTTTTTCACATTTTGTAACAGGTTTAGCTAAGATGGTATGTGTGGATGGAAACACACTTGCAACTACCAGGATGTAAAACATCACTGGGACATAACAATACCATGTGTAATTCCTACCACAGAAAAATGTCTGAATAACTCATACCCCCAAGAGTGGTCAAGGAAGACATTTGAATGCCAAAGCTAATCCATGTGACGTCTTCAAAGGACATTTTCACCAGCTTGATGAGGATGTGAAGGAGGATGAGGCAACACCAGTATAGTGTGTCTGGAAAGCTGGGGAGTTTTCCAACCCAGAGGGATTATTTCCCAATTGGATGATGGGATGGCAGAACTGGAATGTGGATGGAAAGCTGGCATGTGAACCTTACCAAGAATGGAAAGTGCAAATGAGCTTCATACTTCAATCACAGCAATCAGGTGGGAGGAGAAAGCTTACATCAATGCTGAACAAAGTAAACACTGCTCACTTCAACTGGACTGTACCAAGGACGCTGTGCTGACCAATGAACATTCATTGTATGTATTCCTACGTACCAGAAAAAAAAAAAATAAACAGGAATATCAAAGTTGGTGACAACTGTCACTGGTTTCATATCTGTTGGGAAATGAACAGGTTTTGGCTTCTGGAAAGAATGGGTTGAACAACTTTCAGTTTTAAGTATCTATCTTAAGTGTTCTCAGAACAACAACAGCAGACAACAGTAGTTAGTGATAGATACATATTAACTTGACTATGGTAATAACGTCACAAAGGGTATGTGTACCTAAACATCAAGTTGTGTGCCTTAATATACACAATTTTTATCAGTTAGACTACAGTAGAGCTGGGGTAAAACAGCTGGGGCACACATGATGGTAAGGGGGGAAAGACACAAGCCGGAATTCTGGCTGAACGCACTTTCTCCTGGAGCGTGACCCACCCCCTGGCCATGACTCTTCTGAAGCAATGCAGTGTTAACATGTGCTATTGTTTGCATCTTCCCAAATGTGGAATCTCTTATCCAATTTGAGTTTATGATTCTTGAGCACACAAGTGGGAGTGTCAAATGTGAGCTATTAGAGAAATTAGATTTATTTAGACAAGATAAAATACTTACTAGAAGGGCTCAATAAATCAACCTTGGACTCTCCAATTAAAAGTCCATTTGGTCTTCAGCAGACAAATGAAACTAATGCTGAGTCCAAGCCATCCACAGTTGCTGGGGTTGAAAAGATGCTTGCTAATGATGACATAGAAATGCTTGAAAAAGTGGATAGGAGATTCAAGATGGCGGGCTAGAGGAAGGCTGCATTCCTACTTGCTCTGTGGATTCCTACTTGCTCAGGATTCAAACAGCAGGAATATGGTTCTCAACGAGATTTTATATTCAAATCACATATAAGGGGTCCCCAGTTGCTGCTCAGGAACCAACTCTGCCGGGCTGGGCTTGGCCCAGCAGCGGGCAGCTACCACCCGGGAGTGCCGGACCCTGCAGCTGTTTGGAGTCACCGACCTGGGTCTGCGCCAGCCAGCAAGTGAGTGCGGGTCTACAGCAGCGGCTTTAGAGTTACTGGCCAGGCTCCAGCACCAGCCAGCAACCTCCCAGGCAGAGA
>JAJEJO010012083.1:0-10612 GCA_020662805.1 Glaucomys volans | reverse complement strand
ATACTTATGCCCATCAGATTCCCTCAGAATTTTGGACACTTTCAATTTCATGTAACCTCAAGGTGAACAAAAATCTTTAAATTGTGTGTGAAAAAGTAAACTTAGAAATTAGCCTCAGATTTTGAGTCTGTGTCACTTGATTCTCCTTTTCACCCAAACCCTCCCCCTCTCCAAGCTCTGACACGACCCCTGCTAAGGCTGGACGTCAGCAGATTGATGTCCAAATGTGGAGCAATTGGTTAGTACTTTGTTTCATTTCATTTGCTCAGGGGAAAAGGCTAGGATCCTGTCCAGGGTGCTGCAGGCCCCTTGGTAGAGAGACCAATTGAGAACAGACGGCAAACAGAACTGTTGAGAAGCAATGGGCCATGCTGAGAGCAAAGAAAGAGCCCTTTTCATTGGTATTGATAAACATGTATTAACTAAGAAAGGAATTCCCATAACTTCAGGGCAACTGCGCAAACTCTTTCATTTTGTACAAGAATATCCCCCTTGGTTTCCCCAAGGAGGAACTCTTAATTTAGCCACATGGAAAAAATTTGAGGTAGAAATGTAGGCTTTCTATTTTAAACATGGCTCTGAACATGTTCCACATGATGAATTTGCCCTTAGGTATTGGCTCAGGGATTCTATTGAGCCTAGATATGACATTATGTCTTTGAGAAAACAAATGTCCTCTCCAGAGGAGACTCCATTGTTGTCTCCAAATGCCCCTTGTTATAAGGCAACCAAGTCATATAGTAGTTAATCTGATTCAGTGGATGACAAAAGTTAGGAGGACAAAATTTCTCCCTCAGATGAGGAACACTAAGAGTAGACAGCAGCTAGTTATCACAACGAGAATAAATCTTCTATGGTCGCTCCTATTGTGGATTCTGCACCTCCTAAAAGGAGTAAAGGGAAAAAACCAATAAAGATAAAAGATAAAGTAGGATTCTTACATGCTGTTGCTTAAGCCCAATCTGTCAGGGAAGCATGTGTTGCTTGTCCAGGAATTTCTAATTGGAATGATGATGAAGAACCTATTTGGGAACAATTGCCTTTTAAAATTATTAAAAAATTAAAAGCAGCAGTAAAATATGTTGGACCTAATTCTCCGTATGCCACAGAATTGGTGCAAAGTGTAAGGGCTAATTGGATGACTCCTTATGATTGGCAAAAGACTTCTTGTTCTTATTTAACTCCTGGACAGTACTTATTGTGAAAAACTGAATATGAAGAGCAAGCTAAAGAAATTATTCAAGGACAAATTGCTAAGACAAGAGATCAAATGATGATGACTATGTTAATTTGGGACTGAAAAATTTGCCACTCCTCAGTCTCAATTACTTTCGTCAAAACAAGTTCTAAGTGAGTTTTCTAAGCTTGTAGTCACAGCCAGGAGAAGGCTTCCTTCCACTGATACAAAAACAATTTTTCACAGTAATATTAAACAAGGTTCAATGGAACCTCATGAGGATTTTCTTGCCAAATTGCAGGATAACATATCAAAAATAATTACAAATGTGGAAGGGGCTGAAATTCTATTAGAACAATTGGCTTTTGAAAATTCTCACTCTACTTGTCAGGCTTTGCTAAGACCTCTAAGTAGAACAGGAATTTTATCTGATTTTATTAGTAACTGTATGGACAGTAGTACTGCACATAGTCAAGTTATGGCTATGGTAGCTGCCTTACAGGGAAAAACATATTCTCAATTCTGTCACAGCATGGCTCAAGGGGTTAATGTTAATAGAAAGGCAAGGGATTTCAAAATATGGGTAATTGTTTTTCTTGTGGTCAAATTGGGCATTTCAGTAGAACCTGTCCTCAGGATCTTGGAGGAAAAGATGCTCAACCAAGTCCTACACCAAAAGAGTGTTCCCTAATTGTCACATTGGTTTTCATTCAGCTAGGGAATGCAGCTCAAATTTCATAAAGATGGTCGTCCTATAGGAAGTAGTATTGAACCCAAGGATGTTCCTAATATGCCCAATCTGCTTGATCAAGGCCAAAAGCCGTTCTCAGGGCCAGTCCCAGGCCCCCCAGAAACAACAGGGTCTACTGGAACCCATCAAGTACTCCTTTCACAGGACAAGCAATAACCTGGCAAGGGCAACCCCAGGAAGTTCTTGACTAGATTTGCATTCGTCTCAGCATTTAAGTGTAACCCCTGAAACCAAAGTTATTCTTATACAAACAGGAGTATATGGACCTTTGACTGAGGGGAATATGGGATTAATTATTGGCAAAATCTCTATGTCCAAGGCTGGTATACAAGTTATACCTGGGGTGAGATTCTGATTATTTGAGAGAAATTAAAATTATGATTAACCCTCCTCTAGAAACTGTTCAAATTTTTCCCCAACAGTGAATTGCTCGACTTTTACTTCTGCCTTACTTATAGCTACCTGATCAAGCATTAACTTCCGCATGTGTTGGTGGTTTTGACTCTACTAACACTGTGGTTTGGATTCAAAAGCTTTCTGAGCAAAGGCCAATGAAAGCTGTTATATTCCAAGGATAGGCTATTAAATGTTTGTTAGATACAGGAGGAGATGTCACATTCATGGCTGTACTGGACTGGCCTGTATCCTGGCCCACTACTAAAACTTCTTCTTCCTTAGTGAGACTTGGACTTGACTGTAATGGAGTTAAAAGTTCCCAGATATTACACTGGACTGATGAATCACATTAAGGGACTTTTCTGCCTTATGTTATTACTTGCTTGCCTTTTACCCTATGGGAAAGAGATTTAATGGAACAGATGAATATCATTTTGATGAATTAATCTCAGAATATCCTTTTTTCTTAGGGACCACTGTTCTTAAACAGGCTGATTCCACTACATGGAAATCAGATTCTCCTGTATCAGTTGAGCAGTGGTTCCTTACACAAGACAAATTGGAAGCAGACACTTCCTTGTTTCTTGAACAATTACAAAAGGGATATATGGAGCCATTCAATAGTCAATGGAATACACCTACATTTGTTATAAAAAAGAAGTCAGGTAAATGAAGACAATTGTAGAACTTGAGAGCAAATAATAACACCATGGAAACTATGGGCACCCTAAATCTTGGACTTCCCTCTCCAGTTGCAATTCCTAAAAGGACTCATATTGCAGTGATTGATCTACAAGATTGTTTCTTTACTATCCCTTTAGCCCAATAAGATTGTTAAGATTTCCCTTTAGTTTGCCTTTTCCAGATTTACAATGCCCTTGTCAAAGGTTTCAATGGAAATTTTTGCCTCAAGGTATGAAAAGTAGTCCCACTTTAAGTCATCAATTGGTTGATCATGCTATAGAAATTCTAATGAGAGAATATGCTAGATTATATTTTATTCATTACCTGGATGATATTCTTTTGGCTCATTCTTCTTTTCATACTTTAAAACTATACTTAAATTATTAATAGAATATTTGGCACAATGGGGACTCTTAGTTGCTCCTGAGGGAATTCAGTTTCATCCTCCTTATAATTATCTGGGATGAATGATTTTTACACAAATAATTACTACTTAAAATTTACAAATTAGAAGTGGAAAATTGTGTACTTTAAGTGATTTTCAGAAATTATTAGGGGATATATACTGGATAAAACCATACTTAAAAATTTCTACTGCTGATTTAAAAACTTTATTTGAAATATTAAAAGGAAAGATGATCCAGCCTCACCCAGAAAATTGACAGAGACTGGCAAACAAGCACAAGTTAAAGTGGAACATGCAATTCAAACTCATCAATTACAACAAATAGATTGTAATCATTCTTGGTCATTTATTGTCCTAGAAAAGTCTTATACGCCTACATGTTGCCTTTGGCAAGATGCACCAATACAATTAATACATTTACCTGCTACTTTAAAAAAGATTTGTCTTTCCTATGCTTCACAGATAGTCTTTTAATAATTAGAGCCAGACTTAGAACCAAAAAGTTATTTGTTTTAGAAATATTTAACTTGTATTCCTTATACCAAAGTACAATACTTACAATTTTGCCAATTATAAGATCAATGTACTATGTCTTTTCATGATTACAGAGGACAAATATTGTTTCATTTACCTTATCACTCACTTTTACATTTTATTAATCAAAAAGGTATTATTTTTCCAGTAAAGACTTCTGTTAATCCCAATACTCATTCAGCTTCCCTTATATTTACAGATGGGTCATTTAATGGAAAAGCTGTGACTTTAATTGATCAACTACCTCCTATTGTTCAATTTACAGGAGAAACTTCAGCCCAACAAACTGAAATTTTGCTGTTATTACTGTGTCACAATTACACTTAAAACTGTGTCACAACATTTTAATTTATATACACATTACTAATATACTGTTAATAAATTGTTAATTTGTTTATAGCTATTGAGACAGCCACACTTTCACATTCATCATCTATACTAACAAAGTTACAAGAATTCCAAACATTAATTAATCACACAACTAATACCTTTTTATAAGACATATCTGAGGACATTCAGGTCTGCTGGGATCTCTTGCTGAAGAAAGAAAGCAAGCTGATATACTAACAAAAAAGGTCATTTTACAACCATGGAAGATGCAGCACAATCACATAAACTTCATCAACAAAATGCCTCTGCATTACAGTACCACTTTCATTTTACCAGGGAACAATGTACCTATTGCCATGGCTGCACAGAAAGAGTTGATAAGAAATTAGAAAATAGAATTGATGCTCTTGAGGGGCCATTCTATACACTGGAAATCAGATCCAAAATATTAAGATTCAAATGACTACTAGATGCCATGCTAATTATATGTGTATTTGTGTGACACCTTTGAAGGTCAATGGTACCAGTAACTGGGAACATGTACAAAATCACTTACTAGGTATATGGAATAATAGTAAAAAACTCCAATATTGCAATAGTACAATCTAAGATTAGGGATTTTAGTCAATCCCATTTGGACATTGGCACCTCTGCTGATCTGGTTCAACCCATTTTTGATAATAAAAAGGAAAGCGTTTTTTGGTTTTGGAAACCATTTTTAATAATACATTTATTCAAGACATTATAGAAATTGTCCTCAGTGTTTTTGTGCTCTAATTCTGCTTTTCCTTCTTAGAGTCATCAACTCCTGTACCTGAGGAGCAATAAAATTTACAAATTCAGATTGAAACCATTAAATTTAAAAATGAAAAAGAAGGAAATGCTATGCCCACCACTATTCCCCTCAGTGTTTGACATGGTTCCACTGGGAATAATGAAGATTCTTGAATGGTCTAATCTTCTGGGAAATATGGACAGTGCATGCAACTTTTTGTTTTTATATTATTACTTTTTGTTAATTGTGTAATATTTGGATGTTTGCATTTAAAGCTTTTGTAGAGATTCAGACATTAAGTGATTTGAAACATAAAATTAACACAGATCAAGCCTTAACTGATTTCATATGTACTATTACCTTAACAGAAACGATGTCATGGGACAGATCATCAAGAGTTGTTGTTTGCCCTTAGAATATAACCACCACTCTCATTCTAACACATTCAGACTGCCTGGTTAATTAGCCCAAACCAGGATGTGTTACCCTCTGAGTGAAACTGTTTTCACAGTTTAGGGATGACAGCTAGAATTAATAAAAGATTGTTGGGAAGCTGAACCTTTCCCCTAGAGAAAAATCTTTAAAGCCCTTCAACATAGGTCTCCCTTTCCTTTAGATAGAAATTATAAAAGAAAATAAGAAGTGTTTTTGTTAGAGGTCATTCAATTAACAAAATAAGTTCCACTTTATATACAGAAGACAGACTAAAATGTGCTGTGCTTCATATCTGCCTTTGAGAGACAAGCCAAATGTGTGGAAAATTGTTATGTGTGTTTGTTTTCCTTGACTCAACTTTAAACCATGATATACTAAACCTACAAGATTTATGAGAATGATTTCTATTCTTTTCATCCCTGATAAGATGAAAAGCAGAACCAATTAAATGTTTTGTGATTTTTTTTCTTAGAAGAATAGGAGAATGTATCTTATTGTGATTATACTTATGTCCATCAGGTTCTCTCAGAGTTTGCAACACTTTCCCATTCATTTACCCTCAAGAGAATGTTCTCAAGGTGAATGAAGTAGTTAAATCATGTGAGACAGTAAACATAGAACTTAGTCTCAGATCTGTGAGTCTGTGCCATTTTATTCTCCTCCTTGTTGACACATTTTCTCTCAATAATTTGTGCTATGACCCCTGCTAATGCTGAACCTCAGCAGATTTCCTGGGCAAAGTCTGTTTCTCTGAATAAAGGAATAGCAACTTCATGAGGCACAGTCTGTCTACATGTATAGGGATTGTGAAGAGGTGATGTCTCGCAGGATTTATGAACCCATAAATAATTTTTGCTCTTAGATAGATAATCCTCAATCAGTTTTCAAACATCCAGTAGTTACATGTGCAGAAATGCCTCTCAACAGTGTGTGCTGTGAGATTATTTGTAGAAAGTCCTGCCCATTAAATGTCGGTCCTCAATTTCTCCACAAAGGTCTGATACCCAGGTTTTGATACCACTAAATAAATACTTAACTTGTTTACCAGTACTCCTGGGACATGAGAGAAAAAGACTGAAAAGCTAGAGTATGTATAGTGGACAGGCCTGGCATGAGAGAGTTTGGTTTGGAAGAGCATGGAATTTTCTGGCTCAGGTAGAAGAATGCAGGTTTTCTCACTCCCCAGGTCTTGTTTCTGGGCCTTGGGCAACATGTGTTTCCAAGAGTGGCATGTCTGCCATCCTATCTGAACTGTACATACTGCCCACAGTCACAGAAAAGACACAAGACAGCACAATGGCATCACAGTTGCCATTACAACTGGAACCTCTACAGGATCTGCTGTTGTTTAGGAAATTTCAAGAAAAGGGCTAGTCCAATTGTGATGGTAGGAGGGGAGAGGAAGCAGGTAAGACCCTAAGGTCTTTTATTTGGCACAAAGCAATCCTAAACTTTTAGGACAGGAGAAGAGGAAAACATGTGCTGTGGGTGGGGTCCCTCTGGCTTTGAGACATCTGACTCCATCAAGGATAAGGGAGCCCGATGAAGCCTAACAGGCTGCCATACTGTGCATGTCCATGGGGTACCAATGTAATCACTTGGCCACAGGAGGTATCATGATTTCCTGGGACTGGGGAACCAGTTACTGGCAATTGGGCTCCACCAGGTGTAGTGGACAAGGGAGTAACGTGGGTGTGTCTGAGGATGCAGGGGTCAAGAAATCTAGTCCAATTCACAGAGGAATGGCCCTACAATGACACTGTTTCTTGTCTACACTCACCTAGGAATTTGCTGAATCAGGAAACTGGCATAGGCCTAGCAGATTCTCCCAGTTATGGCCAATGAAATACGCTTCAGAGCAGAGGAGCATGTAGGACAACTGGGTGGTTAAGCGAAGTTTGAACTGGGAAATGTCACACCAACTCTGGTGTGATGCCAAATCTTTCCCCTAATGCCCCAATAGGAGACAGTTGGAACCTGTGCTTTAGGAGTTCTAAGTAGAAATAAGGAGATGCTGATCTCCTTGATGTCAGGAGGAGGGAGTTAATCACTAATCAATTAGGAAGGAGGCTAACAGGTTGCTGTCAATAGAGGACAGACATTCTCATCTCACACCATCAGACAGGCCCTCCACTACTTCTGTGGCCTTACAATTAGGGTGCACTCTGAAATTGCCTTGCTATGATTGTCCAAGGGGCCTACCACTCACCTTTGATGCAGAAATACCTTTACAATGTGCCTTTAGTTAAGGTGTAATTCTTTTGGACTTCCTACTGCCTGTTTGATAAAAGGCTCCCTGGCTCATTTGCAAGGACATCTTTCCAGCAGCAGAAAGATGCAGACTCCAGGTCAGTGTCATACACCCTGGCAAAACCATCTTTCAAGAACTTGAAACTAAGGGACAAAACAAGTGCCTAATGCAGACAGGATAAGTTGTCCTTGAATGAGACAGGAAAATAGGCTTTATATAACACTTGTTGGTCATGAATGATATCAGTGAAGTTAATTCATATATTCAACACCAATTCATACAAGTCTTTGATAAACTATGTCTGGTAAAATGCAAAGCACCAAAAATGAGTAAATTGAATGTCATATGCCCCTGTGTTTTTTCTACATCTCTCTGTCATCAAGTTGATATTGTAGGTTTGGTGGAAAATGTTGAGGTGTAGAAGTCCACTTCTTTGGCAGAGAGACTGGAATGTGCCCCTTAAAGGTACTCCACCAAAAACCCTAGTGCAGGTGATATTTTGAAAGCTCTTTCTTGATGAAAGGCAACAATGAAATGCCAATATGTGCTCGACCTGAACTTCAAAATGCAAAAATGGAAAAGAATCAATTTTAGAGCCTGGTGAGCATTTTCATCTTGTAAAACTTACTGATTCATTCCAATTGCCAGCATATTAATGAGACCTCTGTAACCTCTACATTGCTCAAAATTGTCTCATCTTCAGAAATACTGCCTCTTCAGCAGTCTCTGGGAGAGCACTTTGGCTGGCCCACAGATGCTTGCTGAATGCACTGCATGAAATGCGCTTCCAACGTAATGTGACACTCTCTTTAGAATGGGTGTCCAATTAATCTGTTACTTATCCAACCATTTGTGTTCACTTGATTGATCAGAGTAAGTAATGTTGAGACACTGGTTTCTTAGCATGATTTGAATTGTCACTTTAGGGTAAATGACTGCATTTCTGCAGATCTAACTATGTGATATACTTTGCAGAAAAACCACACTGAAGCAGAGCCAAATAATTTATCTCAATTTCTTTAGATCACTTTTGAGAGCAATGCAACCTGCATTCTTTGTTGCAAGTCAAATCCTAATGTCTAGGGAGTAATTCAAGGAGAAATTTTTATCCATATCCCTGGACCTTAGGGTCTTACCTGCTTCCTCTCCCCTCCTACCATCACAATTAGGAAAAATGTCTAGGGAGTAATTCAAGGAGAAAGGTTTATCCATGTTCCTGTTAGGAAAAACCAGCAGACAGTTATTAGAGAGAAACAGGAAGACTTTTGGCAGTAGGAGAAGAAGGCACTTGAAGGATACATGATATGCTCTGATCTTTGTGAGGAATTCTTTCACACCTGAACACCAAAACCTTACAATCCCAAATTATTCACACCTGTCTCATTCATCCTGGGTTTCTCTGTGTGGGAAATGTAACCACTGGGGTCAATGTATAAACCAGTGGAGGTGTTGGATCTTGCTTTTTACCTCAGATATGTGGGCTCTTGGAAATGTGCATTTCCTGGTCCACATCTGTTTCCCTGTATAAGGAAATGTCTCAGCAACTTCACAAGGCACAGTCTATAACTATGTATAGGGAATGGGAAGAGGTGGGGGATCACAGGATCTATGAATCCATGAATAATATTAGCTAAGAGGCAAATAATCCCCATTTAGTTTTTAAAAATCTATTAATTATGTGTGCAGAAATTCCTCTCAACATTCTTTGCAGTAAGATAATTTGCAGAAAGTCCTGTCCATTGAACTTTCAGTCCTTTATTTCTCTGCATAATACTGCTACTCTGGTTGTGGTCCCACTCAAGAAATGCCTAACTTTATTACCAGTGCTCCTGGCACATGAGAGGAAATGAGAGAAGAACTACAGTATGTAGAGTGGAAGAGGCTGGCATGCGGGAATTTAGTGTGGAAGGACGTGGATTCTTGTGGCTCATGTAGTAAATTGCAGGTTTTTTTCTTTCCCATGGCCATGTGCTGGCTCTTGGGTAACTTGGGTTTCCATGAATTGTTTGGCAGTCATCCTAGATGTGGTGCATGTACTGCTGGCAGTCACAGAAAGGCCAAATGACAGCACAATAGCATCACAGTTGCCATGTCAATGGGAACCTCCTCAGGTCCTGGCTGTCATGGAGGAATATTCGGGAGAAAGGCTGGGCCAGCTATGGTGGTATGAGGGAAGAAGAAGTAGGTAAGTCCCAGTTTTATTTCATGCCACAAAAGCAATCCCAACCTATTAGGAGAGGAGAAGAGGAAACAGCATGAGGTGTGTTGGTGCTCTTCTAGCTTTAAAACATATGACTCCATCCAAGATAAGGGAGCCTGCTGAAACCTGACAAGCTGCTATGCTGTCCATTCAATGAGGGGCTGATGTGCTCACATGGCTGCAGGACACATAGTGATTTCCAGGGAATGGGGAAACTGCTGAATGTAATTAGTCCCCACCATGCATAGTGAATCATGATTTGATGTGGTGCTGCATGAGAATGGGTGCGTCACCAAGCCTAGACCAGGCATCAACAGCATTGACTTAGGCAGACCCTTTTCCTGATCTGAAAACACCTGGTACATTGCTGAGTTGTAAATCTGGGCGAAGGCCTAAGCAAATACTCCCAACAATGGTCTATGGAAGACATTTCAGGGAAGAGGAGCATGTGAGGCAGCTTGGTTCATTTGGTAAGTTTGAACTGGAAAATATCACAGCAACTCTGGTGTGATGCTAAACCATTCCACTAATGCCCCAACAAGAGACATTTGTAATCTGGAATTTAGGAGTTCGAAGTAGAAGGAATGCTAAACTCCCCAAAGTCAAGAGGAGGAAGCTAATCACTAATTAATTAGGAAGGAGGCTAGCAGGCTGCTGGCAATCAAGAATAGAC
>JAJEJO010012050.1:0-12876 GCA_020662805.1 Glaucomys volans | reverse complement strand
ATTCTGCTCTCACTATTCCTATGACATAGTAACTCTATAGACTCACTTCCTATCTCATTAACATTATATTCTAAACCACTCAGCATTTTCTTTTTCCACTATTTGAAATTGAGGTCCTTATTGTAAACCTACCAATTATGCAGTCAATAATTTGCACTCATTTCTGTATACTATAATGCAGTTTATATCTAAATGGTTCTATATGGTTTAAGGACACATATTGTTCGTATGGGGTACTGCAAATAATAATCTCTTCAAAGTGAGGTATTGGAAATCTGCAGGGACACTATAAGTCTTTACTGGGAAACTGCAATCCCTCAGACTTGCACTTCTAGAGGGGAAGGTACACAAACAACATGAGAAACAAACCTAGACAATATATCAAGGGAACCCAAAGATAGCATGGTAGAAGGAATGACAGAAAGAGAGTTCAGAATGTTCATAATTAAAATGATCCAAGAAGAGAATAATGTGATGAGAGAGCAAATTCAGGCTATGAATAATCAGCTAATAGAGCAATTGCAGGAAGCAAAAAAATCATTTCAATAAAGAGATAGAAGTTCTAAGAAAAAAACAAACAGAAATCCTTGAAGGAAACAAGGAAATGAAGGAAACAATAAACCAAGTGAAAAACTCAATAGAAAGCATAATCAACAGAATAGATCACCGGGAAGACAGAACCTCAGACAATGAAGACAAAATATTTAATCTTGAAAACAAAGTCAAACAGAGAAGATGGTTAGGAACCATGAATGAAACCTCAAAGAAATATGGGACATCATGAAAAGACCAAATTTAAGAGTTATTGGGATTGAGGAAGGCACAGAGATACGAACCAAGGGAATGAATAAACTGTTCAATGAAATAATATCAGAAAATTTCCCAAATATGACAAATGAGATGGAAAATCAATTACAAGAAGCTTACAGGACACCAAATGCACAGAATTACAACAGATCCATACCAAGCCACATTATAATAAAAATACCTAACATACAAAACAAAGATAGAATTTTAAAGGCTGCGAGAGAAAAGCAGCAGATTACCTGCAGGGGGAAACCAAAACGGATATCAGCAGATTTCTCAACCCAGACCCTAAAAGCAAGAAGGGCCTGGAACAACATATTTCAAGCTCTGAAAGAAAATGGATGCCAACCAAGAATCTTATACCCGGCAAAACTTACCTTCAGATTTGATGACGAAATAAAATCCTTCCATGATAAACAAAAGTTTAACGAATTCACAAATAGAAAGCCTGCCCTATAGAACATTCTCAGCAAAATATTCCAAGAGGAAGATATGAAAAATAACAATGTTAGTCAACCTGGGAAGGAATTACCCTAAAGAAAGAGTCAATCAAAGGAGAAACAAAGTTAAGTTAAAAGCCCAAAAGAAGCTAAAATGACAGAAAATACAAGTCATATCTCAATAATAACCCTGAATGTAAATGGCTTAAACTCATCGATCAAAAGACATAGACTGGCAGATTGGATTAAAAAGAAAGACCAACAATATGCTGCCTTCAAGAGACTCATCTCATAGAAAAACATGCCCACAGACTAAAGATGAAAGGTTGGGAAAAAGCATACAATGCACATGGACTTAGTAAAAAAGCAGGAGTTTCCATCCTCATTTCAGATAAAGCAGACTTCAAGCCAAAGTTAGTCAGAAGGGATAAAGAAGGACATTTCATACTACTTAAGGGAAGCATAAATCAGCAAGACATAACAATCATAAATATTTATGCACCAAACAATGGTGCATCCATGTATGTCAATCAGATCCTTCTCAATTCCAGGAACCAAATAAACCAAATGAAAATAATACTGAGTGACATTAACACTCTTCAGCGTTGGACAGATCTTCCAAGCAACAATTAAACAAAGAAACCATAGAACTCAATGACACAATCGCTAATTTAGACTTAACAGACATATATAGAATAATCCATTCATCAAAAAACGAATACACTTTTTTCTCAGCAGCTCATGGAACCTTCTCTAAAATAGGCCATATGTTAGGCCACAAAGGTACTCTTAGCAAATACAAAAACATAGAGATACTACCTTGTATTCTATCAAATCATAATGGAATGAAATTAGAAATCAACGAGAAAGTTGAAAACAGAAACTACTCCAACACCTGGAGATTAAATAATATGCTATTGAAGGATGCATGGATCACAGAAGACATTAGGGGGGAAATAAAAAAATTCTTAGAGGTCAATGAGAACAAAGATACAACATATCAGAATATCTGGGATACTATGAAAGCAGTGCTAAGAGGAAAATTCATTGCATGTAGTGCATTCAATAAAAGAATGAAAAGTCAACAAATCAATGACCCCACATTACAACTCAAAGCCCTAGATAAAGAGGAACAGATCATCACCAAAAGTATTAGAAGACAGATAATAATTAAAATCAGAGCTGAAATCAATGAAATTGAAACAAAAGAAACAATTCAAAGAAATGACAAAACAAAAAGTTGGTTCTTTGAAAAAATAAACAAAATTAATAAACCCTTAGCCACACTAATGAAGAAAAGGAGAGAGAAAATCCAAATTACTAAAATTCGTGATGGAAATGGAAATATTACAACAGAAACAATTGAAATACAAAACAATTAGAAGTTACTTTGAAAATTTATACTCCAACAAAATAGAAAACAAATACACTTTTCATACAGGTTCCTAGAGGCATATGAGCCACCCAAACTGAATCTGGAGGACATGCACAACTTAAATAGATCAATTTCAAGCAGTGAAATAGAACAAGTCATCAAAAGCCTACCAACAAAGAAAAGTCCAGGACCAGATGGATTCACAGCCGAGTTCTACAATACCTTCAAAGAAGAGCTCATTCCAAAACTCCTCAAAGTATTTCATGAAATAGAGGAGGAGGGAACCCTTCCAAACTCATTCTATGAAGCTAATATCACCCTGATACCAAAACCAGAGAAGGACACATTGAGGAAAGAAAATTTCAGACCAATATTCCTAATGAACATAGATGCAAGAATTCTTAACAAAATTTTAGCAAATCGCATACAAAAGCATATTAAAAAGATAGTGCACCATGATCAAGTGGGTTTCATCCCGGGGATGCAAGGTTGGTTCAACATCCAGAAATCAATAAATGTAATTCACCACATCAACAGATTTAAAGTCAAGAACCACATGATTATTTCAATAGATGCAGAGAAAGCATTTGATAAAATACAGCATCCCTTCATGCTCAAAACACTAGAAAAAATAGGGATAGTAGGAGTGTTCCTTAACATTATAAAGGCTATCTATGCTAAGCCCACAGCTAACATCATTCTAAATGGAGAAAAATTGAAAGCATTCCCTCTGAGAACTGGAAGAAGCCAGGGATGCCCTCTTTCACCACTACTAATCAACATTGTTATTGAAACTCTAGCCAGAGCAATTAGACAGACCAAAGAAATTAGAGGGATATGAATAGGAGAAGAAGAGCTCAAACTATTCCTATTTGCTGATGACATGATTCTCTATTTAGAAGACCCTGAAAATTCCACCAGATAACTTCTGGAACTCACGAATGCATTCAGTACAGTAGCAGGATATAAAATTAATGCTCATAAATCTAATGCATTTTTGTTTGTAAGCGATGCATCCTATGAGAGAGAAATTTGGAGAACTATAACATTCACAATAGCCTCAAGAAAAATAAAATACTTGGGAATCAATCTAACAAAAGAAGTAAGAGACCTCTACAATGAGAACTACAGAACACTAAAGAAAGAAATTAAAGAAAATCTGAGAAGATGGAAAGATCTCCCAATGTTCTTGGATAGGCAGAATTAGTATTGTCAAAATGTTCATACTACCAAAAGCGCTATACAAATTCAATACAATTCCAATTAAAATCCCAATGATGGACCTCATAGAAATAGAGTCAGCAATCATGAAATTCATTTGGAGGAATAAGAGATCCAGAATAGCTAAAGCAATCCTTAGCAAGAAGAGCGAAACAGGGGGTATCACAATACCAGACCTTCAACTATATTACAGAGCAATAGTAACAAAAACAGCATGGTATTGGCACCAAAATAGACAGGTAGATCAATGGTACAGAATAGAGGACACAGAGACAAACCCACATAAATACAAGTATCTCATACTTGACAAAGGAGCCAAAAACATTCAATGGAGAAACGACAGCCTCTTCAACAAATGGTGCTGGGAAAACTGGAAATCCATATGCAGCAAAATGAAGCTAAACCCATATCTCTTGCCCTGTACAAAACTCAGCTGAAAATTGATCAAGGACCTAGGAATTAGACCAGAGACTCTACACCTCATAGAAGAGAAAATAGGTCCAAATCTCCATCATGTTGGCCTAGGACCAGATTTCCTTAACATGACTCCCAAAGCGCACGAAATAAAAGCAGGAATCAATGATTGGGATAGAGTCAAACTAAAAAACTTTTTCTCAGCAAAGGAAACAATCAGCAATGTGAAGAGAGAGCCTTCAGAGTGGGATAAAATTTTTGCCACACACACTTCAGATAGAGCACTAATCTCCAGAATCTACAAAGTACTCAAAAATCTTTATACCAAGAATACTAATAACCCAATCAATAAATGGGCCAAGGAAATGAACAGATACTTTACAGAAGAAGACCTACAAGTAATCAACAGACATATAAAAAAATGTTCAACATCACTTGTTATAAGAGAAATGCAAATCAAAGCACCTTAATGTTTCATCTTACCCCAATTAGAATGTCTTTTATTAAGAATACAGGCAACAACAGGTGTTGGCAAGGATGTGGGGAAAAGGGTACACTCATACATTGCTGGTGGGATTGCAGGTTTGTGCAGCCTCTCTGGAAAGCAGTGTGGAGATTCCTTAGAAAACTTGGAATGGATCCACCATTTGACCCAGCTATCCCACTCCTTGGCCTATACCCAAAGGACTTAAAATCAGATTACTACAGTGATACAGCCACATCAATGTTCATAGCTGCTCAATTCACAATAGCTAGATTGTGGAACCAACCTATACGCCCTTCAATAAATGAATGGATAAAGAAACTGTGCCATATATACACAATGGAATATTACTCAGCCATAAAGAAGAATAAGATTTGCAGCTAAATGGATGATGCTGGAGACTGTCATGCTAATTGAGCTTAGCCAATCCCCAAAATCCAAAGGCGAATGATCTCTCTGATAAGTGAATGATGATGCATAATGCAGGGTGAAGGGAGGCAAGAATGGAGGAAGGATAAATTGCATAGAGGGAAGGGAGGTGTGGGGTCAGGGTGGGGGGATAAGAATAATAACAGAATGTGTGACAGACATCATTGCCCTCTGTACCTGTATGAATATAGAGATGGTGTGACTCTACTTTGTGTACAACCAGAAAAACAATTGCTGTACTCCATTTGTGCACAATGAATCAAAATTAAATAAATTTTAAGAAAAAGTGAAAAAAAGACTAAAAAAATGCAACCCTAAAAATTTAACTGAAAGAAACCTAAGATATATGCATCGAAATGATAATCACATCATTCTTTTAAATAGCAGAGAATTGTTTAAATATACAAAAGAAATGGTTAAGTAATTTAGGTCTTACCCACACAATTATGTATGCCGCTAAATTAAAATTCTGTTTAGAAGAAGTTATAATGCACTGCGAAAACACTTATGATCCAATGCTAAGAGAAAGTAACAGGTCACAAATATTCTATACTTGTTGAACTGTTTTTTGTTTCTTGGGTTTGGCTTTTTTTTCTTTTTCAAAAAGGTTGTGCATAGAAATAAGAATGTAAAGAATAAAATATTAATGGTTGGATTTAAAAAAAAGAATTAATGAGGATGTGGGGAAAACGGTATGCTTATATGTTGATGGTGCAACCACTATCGAAAGCAGTATAGAAATTTCTCAGAAAACTTGTAATGGACCCACCATTTGACTTAGCTTTTTCACTCCTTGGTTTATACCCAATGAACTTAAAAATCAGCATACTACACAGACACAGCCACATCCATGTTTATAGCAGCTCAATTCACAATAGCTAAACTATGGAAACAACCAAGAAGCCCTTCAACAGATGAGTGGATAAAGAAATTGTGGTACATATGCACAATGGAATATTACTCAGCCTTAAATAAGAATGAAATTACAGCATTTGCAGGTAAATGTATGGAACTAGAGAATATCATGCTAAGTGAAATAAGTCAATCCCAAAAAATCAAAGGCTGAATGTTTTCTCTGATAAGCAGATGTTGATCCATAGTTGGGGGCGGGTAGGGAAGAATGAAGGAACTTTGGATTGTGCAGAGGGGAGTGATGGGAGGCGTAGGGCAGTGGAGATGGGTAGGACGGTAAAATGAGACAGACATTATTACCCTATAAACATAACATTATTACCCTATAATTACACTTCTGGTGTGACTCAGCACCATGTACAGCCAGAGGAATGAGCAGTTGTGCTCCATTTGTGTACAATGTGTCAAAATGCATTCAACTGTCATGTATAACTAATTAGAACAATTTAAAAAAATGAAAACAAAACAAAAGAACAACAAAAAAAATAGAATCAAGGGTTTCATTAGAATCATGGCACTCAGAAGTCAATAATCATATTTCTGAAATAAACTGTCATTGTTGGATATTAAAAATTATATTAGTTTTATTTCTAGTAACTTCTCATTTTCATGGAGGAAATATATGGAAAATTTGCATACTCAAAATTTCATTTACAAGGCATTTGTTGATGCTCTGCTTTTGCCCCAATGTGCTTCATCAGAGGAACAGACATGGGCAACACCATAGGGAGTGATTTTGTGAACTTACTTTAAGGAGTCTTCTGGCAAGAAAAACTCAGCAGAGATATGGGATAGGAGAATGAGAAGGTATTAGGTTGTCAAGTATAGATAAGTATTCCCCAATTTCAAGGGAATTTCTGTTAAGTACTTCCCTCAGAGGCAAACCACAAAAAGTATGACAAAAAGTCATACTTAGGTGTTTGGCAAAGGAAACCAGTGATACACCGATACCAACCAGTTGAAGCATTTTAGACCCCTTCTATTCCAGTTCCCCTCTTATTGCCAGAGGAGCTGGCCATAGCCTTGGAAATGAAACAGGAGAATGAGTATGCTGGAGGAAAGTAGGCATACAATATAAGTGGCAACAATAATTTGCATTTTGATACCTGGGAAATTTTGTAGAGTAATAATCACTCTGTGCTTTATACTGAATACCATTTTCCAAAGGAAAAATTGTTAAATATACAAAATAAAACAAAACAAAACCAAACTACCTTGACACACACTTGGGAGAATTCTTTTAGAACCAGGAATTGGGGAAGATCTTTCTTTTGTGATCGAATTTCAGAAATCACATATAAAGGAGTATTAATTTTACTGCAAGTCATTCAAAAATATGTATAGCAAAAAGGTCACAAGCAAAGTCAATGGATAAATAAGATTGTGAAAAAAGATTTGCAACTCATATTACAAATAAAGATATGCTCCCCAATGTCTGGATACCACTCCTCCAAATGGTTAATGAACATAAACAGAGGGCTCTAGAAAAGGAAGTACAAATGATTATCAAATATAAAGAAACAAACCCTATTTTACTGTTAAAGGAGATACAAATTAAGATACAATAAGAAAATATTTTTACTTACTGGTTTGTATAAGTTTGTAAAAGTTTGAAAATATATAGTATTGACAATGCTTAGGGAAACATGCATGTCCATTTCTGATGGTAATTATAATGTATATAGACAGCCCTCTGGAGTATCATTAAGCAATATCTATCATGATTATACTCTATAATCCAACAATTTTTCACGTCCTGGAATTTATCCTACATATGTACTATGTGAAAATAACATATGAAGTCTTTATTCATTCATTGTTCATAATAATAGTAAATGAAAAACACTGGAATATCTATTAACAGAATAGTGATTAAATTTAATACAGTAAATTCCTAAGTGAAATAAAGCCAGACAAAAGAATAAAGAAGATCCTTCTATACTGATAAAGAAATATCTCCAAGAAATAATAATTTTAAGAGCAAACTAAAAAAACAATGTATGGAGATTCTGTATTTAGAAAAAGAGTGATAATAAATCTTTATATTTGCTATCTTTGGAAGGATACAGAACAACTGTTAAAAGTAAACAAGGAGAAGGAAGGTGGTTGAAACATGATAGGGAAGAGGTATATTTTTCACTATACAGCATTTTCTATATTAAAAATTAAGTTTTGGCTCATGCAAAAATTGTTCATTACAAAGTCTGAAAAATAGGTTAAAATATAAATTACTAAGAAGGCTAATATAATGTTTTTAAAAGTAAAATAATATCATAATGTTAAAATAAATTGAAAAAGGAAATGAGTAGAACTTAGAATTTTAAAAGAGCAATAAATTACACAAAACTATTTTAATGTTAGTCTAGAGTAAAGAACTAAAGCTAATGTACCTGATGAAATTATGAGTAAGAAAAATACATAACCACATGTTTGGGCTGCCATAGCAAGGTATCTTAGTCTGGGTAATTTATAAACAACAGAAATCTATTTCTCATAGTTATTAGATGCTAGGAAGTCTGAGATCAAGGTGCCTGCTGATTCAATGTCTAATAAAGGCCAGCTCTCTCTTTCCAAGATTGTACCTTATACTCTGTCATCTCATATAAGGTGGCAGGGTCAAACAGATGAACTTGTTCCCTCAAGGCCTTTTATCAGGACTCTAATTCCATTCATGAGGATGTAGCCCTCATGGCCTAATCACCTCCTAAATCCCCACCAATTGATACCATTCCAACTTATGAATTTTGGAGGAACACATAGATTCTAGCTATAGTATCACTTATGCAGAAAAATAAATACTATACAAAAATATAAAAAGCAATTGAATTGCAATAAATGTGAATCCCTCTTGCTAGCAGCGACATTTTTCTAGAAAAACATAAATTAACAAAACTGAAGAGCAGTTCAGAATTCAGAAAAAAATTTAAAACTTCAAAAGAAATTCAGTTAGATTTCAAATAATTACCCACATAGAAAAGCATCTAAATAGATTTCATGGGTGAATTCTCTGCAGTATTTAAGGGTGTCTAACTCAAGTGGCATCTAATAGTCTCACAATAGAAGAAGAGGTAGGAAGGAAGGAAGAAAGAAGGAAGGAAGGAAGGAAGGAAGGAAGGAAGGAAGGAAGGAAGGAAGATATATGTTCTACTTTGTTTTCTACAACCAATAACATATCAAGGAATATGTACAATTAATATGTATTAGCAACAAAAATGACAAAAATGAGGTGCCTTCCCAGTGAGCATGTTGAATCAGTACAAGTGACAAATATGTCTCCATGCCTTTTACTGGCAATGATTTTATCAGTTATATTCTCACACTGAATAAACATACATTTACTTGTTTTATACCTTTGTGATTTCTTTCACAACTATTATGTTTATGACAGCATCTTTACAAAATATTTGTTTGCAGTAGGTAACTGTCCTCAGAAATATATTACTAAATGAATTCTAAGAAGCGCAGGCTTTATTAAGGCATCTAATGTTCTTAATTAAAATGACTTTTTTTCTGAACATATAGAATAACAGTGAAATTGTCCATTCCTTCCTTCCATGAAAGTCTTGAGTTTTAGTTGGGGTATAGATTTTTATTCTGTAATTATAAAGTGGAATAACTACGACATCTCTTTTTAATTAATCTAAATGAAAAAACCTGCAAAATAAAGTTTGATGATGTAATCATTGAGATATATTAGTATTAAATTTATTTGTTTATTTTTTCTCTCCAGGATTACCTAAAAACATTGATTCTAAATATATATGGCATGACTATAAAATCAGAAATAAAAATCATAGATATCATTCATTTCATTAAGAATAAATAATGGACATCAAAGGGAAAATAATGTATCAAAGCGTGAATTTATATATACTAGAAGTACTTCCAGTTTAGCTGTGCTACACAAATTAAGTTATGCACATTTCCAAAGTGTCTGCCAAATTCTAGACAAGTAATTTCTTGATGATGTTGAATAAATGTACAGCATACATGGTGGAAAGAGACAAAATTCTGTTCATAATTAGTCTGAGCTTTGCTACTTGGCACTATATAATTTGTAATATGGAGGATGATTGTAGACTCCCTATTGCAAGCCAAGAGTTACAGAAGATTTTCATGCATTGCATTTCAAAGAAATAATTTATGTCAACAGTCACCAATATTTTGCAGTTTTTAAAAAATTCTGAAACAGCAGAGAAAGAGTAAGAGTAGACTTTGTAAGATTTAGCTAATCCTCTCAGTCATCTAAATCTCATTCTTGTTCAGTGTTCATTATTTTTTCTACTTTCATCATGTTTTCTTTTTCTTGTGAACTTATAGGTCCTGTAATTCTTACTCTCCACAGTTTGGTCCAATTTGCAAATGTTATCTTCTGCATTTAATGCAAATTTTTCTTCAGGCAAAATGCCTTATGTTATTCCACCAAGATATACTGCACTTATTCTAACCATCAATCATTGTTTTGGTAATTCCTTATACATAATTTTTTCACATTAACTTCAAAATCTTACCAATGCTGGCAGGGATAATATTTTACTAACTCTGTGATGCGTCTTTAAGAGCCGAACATTCTGATTTTCCACTCATGTATACAGTATATACTTTATATTTTGATACATTCATAAACTTAACCATGTATTTTATATGGTATTATTTTGCCCTCTAAACTGCTTACAAATTTTACATCTGTCTCTTGAAAACAACAGAAGCTCAATGAAAGCAGTATCCTTTGCAAATGCACTTGTATATTTCATCATATTACCTAACATATTAGTTCTCAATGTGTGGTTTCTGTAAGTAGGGCAGAAACTTCACTGTTTGCTCACTTCACATTTTGTTCTTCCAAATCCATATATTGAAGCCCTGACCTCCAATGTGAATATATTTGTAGGGACCTTTTCAGAGGTAATTAAGGATAAATGAGGTCATAACATGGGGCCATAATCTAATAATAGTAATGGGATCCTTGTAATACAAAGAATAAACACCAGAGCACATAGGAAGATGGCAAATGCCTATAACCAAGAGACTTCAGAATGAAACCTACCATGCAGGCACTTCCCAGCCTCCATAATCTTGGACTTCCCAGCCTCCATAATCTTGAGAAATAAATTTGTGATGTTTAAGCCACTCAATCTGTGGTAATTTGCTATGGCAGCCAGAGCAGACTAATACACCTGGGAATTGGTTAGATACCAAGTGTTGGATCTCACCAGTCCTTTGAAATCAGAAGCTTAAAGATCAACCATCTGTTGCATAAGAAGCCCACCAGGGGACCTGAATATAATAAAAGGTTTGAGAACCACCAACCTGACACATTGCTGAGTATACTAGTGTTTAATGAAAAATTTGAGGAATGCATTTGATTCATCAATTAGAAATGTGTGTTCTCAATATAGGTGTGAATTATGACAACTTTGATATTATAAATTCTTAATACAGTTTAACAGACCAGTCAATTACATTTAACAATGACACACATGATAACTAGCTTTGAATACTCCTGAATTTGACCAATAAATCCTCATTTGGACATCTAAAACTATCTCCTTCAAACCAGGCTTCAGTTTTGTCACTGTTCATTTGTCCCTCCCATTGTTATTCCTCATTTCTTCTCTACATTTTATAGTGTGGAAATGGCTGCAAGAGATTAGGATAATTCATTCCCCAAGTAAATAGCTTCTGGCTTTAGTCTTCACATCCAATATTTAAAAAGCTTGAAGACTTTGTAGAGAGTCCATGTAAAGTATGAAGAAAAGGTTTCAATGAAAATCAAAATGAGTTAGAGAGAAAATATGCACCCTATTGATAGTGGCACTTTTGTTCTGAGGGCTTGGTAATATGAGAAATTAAAGAATGCCATTAGAGTTACTGACTTGAAACATATCCAACATTACTTTGTTAAAATGTTCTGTATAGCAGAAAGAATATATATTTTTAATAACCAGACACTTTGTCATCTTTCCTGCATAAATATGACTTTAAATGTTATGGGAAAGACAATATGTAAACATGTGTCATTATAAACAGTTTAAAAGAAAGAATTTGCCATTTGGCCTTTTTTAGCAATATCTTCTCCTAATTATAGAACACAAAAGTTGTATTTTCACAATTTGTCATTGTGTGAAAGGAACTCTAGGAAAATGCAATCTTCCTAAACACATAAAGATTTGTAATTAAAGAACTGTCTGCTGAACAATTGAGTTTATTCACTGTGCAAGTCATTCACCTTCAAATGCCTTTTACCTGATAGATTGGTGGGGAAAAGTAAGGATCAAGTATTCCTTTGCAATTCTTATGACAAAATACACTAAATACTTACACCAACTCAAATTCTGAAAGCCCGTGAATAACTGTTTAAAAAATTGTGACACAATGTTCATGAAACCGAAAAGATTTCCAAACATGAATTTTTTTTATACTTTAAAACATTCTTGAAACATTTCCTAGTGCAGTGTGACCTCAATATCAATTATGAGGAACTCACAAGATTTCAATAGATTGTGACTCATTGTTGGCAGCACCCATAACTTGTTTTTCTTTATATTCTCTCGACAGGTACCACAGGACTTGGCACAAAACTATTTATAAATACTTATTGTCTCTGTGTCCTCTATTCTGTACCATTGATCTACCTGCCTATTTTGGTACCAATACCATGCTGTTTTTGTCACTATTGCTCTGTAGTATAGTTGGAGGTCTGGTATTGTGAAACCCCCTGCTTCGCTCTTCTTGCTAAGGATTGCTTTAGCTTCTTCTCAGCAAAGGAAACAATCAGCAATGTGAAGAGAGAG
>JAJEJO010011391.1:0-11234 GCA_020662805.1 Glaucomys volans | reverse complement strand
TTTGGACTTTCTTAATTTGCTCAGGCTGCCTCAAACTCACAATCCTCCTTCCTCATCTTCATGAGTTGTTGGAATTACAAGTGTGCAACTGGCCACCCTGGTGGTTCTGATGATGTCTCTGATTAACACGTTTAGAGCTTTTTTGTCTGATGTGGTGCACACCAGTCACAAGTGACTTTGTACATTTAGATTGAAGTTAAATTTTCAATTGAATACTTCAGTTGTGCTTGCTACATATCCAGAGATCAAGACACACAGATAACTTGTGCCTGTGACACTGGAAAACTTGGATATATACACTGACATCATGGCAGAATATTGTGTTCATCAGTGCTGGTTTCAGAGATCAGTGTGCTCATTCATAGTACTTTACTTGAGAGCACAATCTTCCCTGGACATTGGGGCACACACCCGTGTGGCCTTAGTTCCTTCCCCAGCTGGCCCAGCGACTGTGGTCTAGAGTTGACTCTGGAGACTTCTGAAATGACTGAAATTAGGCTGCACTGACAGGTGGAGACCAGAAGCCCTGGACTCCACCCACTCCTCCCACTGTAGCCTGCAATCCTCATGAATCTTCCTAAAACCACCCCTGGTCATCTGACATAGATCACACTGTCCAGCACTTCACTGTCCTGATTCTGAAATATTATCAGAAAGTGAAGGTTCCTGCTAGGGTTTCTTATCCTCAACTAAATCTCTGGATCACCTGAGAGATCAGTGTGTTCCCTACAGAATCTATCTGGAGATGGATACCATAGCACCATCTCCATGAGGAGCAATGAGGGGACTCACAGTGACAGGCAAAGTTGAACAACAGGAAGAAGACACGAACACCATGAGCACAGAGAGGTCTGCTCTTTGACACACTAGGGAGTTGAGTCACAGTGCCCATTGCCTACAGGGACCCCCACAAGTTGGAATTGAAAATCTGCTGTGACCAGCAAAATGTGTGTCACTGGTGGGAGATGAGCTGGAGGCAAACCCTCTGTGTGGTGGTGGTCTGAGACTGGAATTATGGTCTTACATTTACCCTGGCTCCTCTGAGTCCCCAAAGCACTGTCTTAGGTATTGTTTCTGTCCCCCAGACTTATGTTTTTCTGTCCCCTCAACATAGGTGTATGTGGAAACATGGTCTATGAGAAGGAAAGAAAGCTACACCAAGTTGTCAAGGTGGGATAAATCCTACAAGACCTGTGTCCTAAGCAAAGGCCATAGAGAGTTATCTCCATTGACTCCCCCAGGCATCAAGGAGAAGCCTGTAGGACAAACCAAGAGGGGATCACTAGGAAGATACCTTGAAACCGAAGTGGATGCCTGCTGCACCTTTATCTTAGACCTTTAGCATCCAGAACGTGGAGGAGATTCATTTCTGTTGTTTATCTCCCAGTCCAGGTGTTTGGGTTCACTATGGCAGTTGCAGAACACGGATCTACTTCCCAACCCATCCTGAGGAGGATCAGCTTTAGAGACTCTATAGACAAGAACCTCCTGGCTCCTCCTGCTGCTGCTTTGACTCTGGTTTCGGAGGTGGAATTGGATGCAGGGATGCTCTGGACAAAGTGTTTCCTTTCACTTGAAGGCTTTCACTTCTTTGGCTGTCTGTTCAAAAGAAAATCAACTTAACCTGCTTTCTTAGTGTTCATATTTGGGGATATGATTCATGTTGATTCTCACACTCAGAAACCAGTGAGAAACTTGTATGGTCCTGTCTCTAGGCTCCTTCCCTGTGTCCCAGGAGTAAGTGTCACTCTCCTAAGTCCAGCAAGAGTATTAGAAGCAATACCCTTTGGTGCCAGAAGGCAGGAGGCCTAGCCACTGAGCTCCTGCTGCCATTAGACACGAGGCTCACCTGGAAGATCTGTGGTGTAGGGTTATCTGACATTCCTGGCACCAGAGGTGACACTTCCTTCAAGGAACATGAAATTCCTGCTGTCAGTAATGAAACATGAATGTCCCCCCGGATGCTGCTCCTGCCAGGGACTTCTGAGAATCCAGGGATTTCTCAAGGGAGCAGGTTTGGACAGCTCTGAAATCACACACTCTCTCCCTTTTCCATCTCTCTGTATTGGTCCTGGCTCCTCCACTGTTTCCCCTCTGCATTCCTGCTTGGGTCTTCTCTGTCCTGTCCACTCCTAGTCTGAATTCACACCTGTCAATCCTTACTCCACACATGGATGTCCTCGTATATGTTACAACCCTTGTTCTCTTGTACATTCTGGGCCTTGGCCTACCTTCTGAGTCCACGCCTTGGATTCTCATGGTAGATTCACAGGTGGTGCTTAGTGGTTTGTAGAGACCAGGAACGAAAGCAACAGTTGTTTAGAAGCTGTACGCATGACAAAAAATTGTCCATTGTGAGCAGATTTCCTGCATCCATGTCAACTGTGAGGCTGCCAGAAGCAAGAATGTCTGTCCACTCAGAGGTGTGGCCACCAGCTGCTAGGAATGGGTGTGTTGTGTGGCCATGCAGTCACTGAGCCAGCTGTTCTGCCTTGCCTAGGTGAGGCTACCAGGGAGAAACTGCCCATGCCCAATTCTGGACACAGAACTTCTGTTACTTTGACAGAACAAATAGCCAACTCTTTGACATCTCTGTGCAACTACAGATCCTCACTTCACCCTGTGTCCTGAGCAATGTAAAGGTCAATATTCCAGGCACAGGGGAACAGGGCAGGCCTTGAGCATCATAATGCTCTGTTCTCAATAGCCCTGTGGGAACCATGAATTGTGGGACAGATGATGGTTATAAATGTCTAAGCTCATTGTAACTATTATAAGGTCAGGCTGACCTGGTAGCACAGAACTCTAATCCTGGCTAATTAGGAGAATGAGGGAGGATGACCTGAGATCTGATCCCACAATGGGCAACTTAGAAGAACACTGTTTCAAAACAAAATGAGAAGGATTTGGGATGTAGGTCAGGGCTTTCCTTGCATGTGTGAGGTCCTGATTAGATAACCCAGACTGTTTAAAAAAAAAACAAAAACTTAAAACCACACATTGCAGCAATGAGCACGTGTAATGTCCACATGTATACATGTACTCATAATATCAATGCCCATTATGCACAGACATAGCAATATAAATTATTTCCTAAAAAGTATACAAATGACATATGATCCTTCTTTTATTTCTACACAAATTGGACTCTGTCTGAGAAGAGGCCCAGGTGGGTATTTTCTGACCCTACTCTCAGGTCCAGCAGGATAGCTACCCCAGGACAGTGAACTCAGCCCAAATCCCCAAAATAGACCCAGACCCATGGCTGACTCTTTGTCTTTGAATCTCCTGGCCATGACTTCTCTGCCTGGCACAGCCCCCAGGTTATGGAGCACCTTCCTTGCCTGGTTCTTAGGCCAGGCAGCGTGAGGGAAAGGCCTCTGCTTCCCCAGGTCCTTAGCCCCATTTCCCTGGGAAGCCATGTCCTCACAGCCCTGGACCAGTACCTGCAGCCCTTGAGCTACTCTACCCAAGCTCAACCTGAGCCTCTGCTCCAGCCTCTCCATCTACTACACTAGCAAAGTCCTCCCCTTGATCTAAAGTACAAGACACATTCCATAATTGTTAACTCAGATTGTCACTGTGGTAAGTAGACATTTGACTTGAATATATATGTTGAACCCCTGCAGTTAAAGATTTCATTGTAGTCTGTCTTTTCTAACCTACTAAGCATAAGCACAGTGATACTCAAAATAGAGTAAAGCTTACAAAACCCTACTGCATCCTTTATTTTACTGATCACCAGCTCTGTCCTGCTGGTGGTGATAAGGACAGGTGAGGCCTCCCAGACCAGGGCAGGAGGAAGGATAAGGGAACACAGCTGATCATCTCAGAAGTGATATGTAAGTGAGGGAAGGAGATTCTGGGGCTATGACTCAGGGGAGGAGAAGTTGTGTAGCATACACAAGGCCTTGGGGTCAGTCATTAGTACCTAAGCAGGGTAATAAAGAAATAGAATAAAGAAAAATAGAAAGAAAGTAAAAGAGGAAATGAAGAGGATTATGGACAGTTACTAGAAAGGTTTCTGATACCTCTAAGAACAGTGAGGGTGAAGAACTTCGTCCTACCTCATTCCTGCAAGAGTTACAAGAGGACAGGATGTTTACAGACACTGCAGCCCTCTGAGGTCACGAGACTTGAAGGCCAAGACTGAAAAGCCCCTTGTGGTAAAACTGGAAAAGCAGGAATATACACAGAATCTGAATCTTTGCTGTTTTTACTAAGAAGCTGAACCAGCCCTCTATTCTGCAACCCTCAATGGCTAAAGTACTTTCTACTTGATTGTCAATTATTCTTTCCTTTCCATATAGATAGTTAAGGGGAAGATCCTGCCAGGGCTTAGACCTGCTGGTCTGGAAAAGACAGGTACCATCATGTGTGTGAGTGTGTTCAGTGGGACACGGAGGCCTGGAGGGCTGGATCCAGGAGTGGAACCCTCCTCCCTGCATTAGAGCTAAACTACACCAATGTCTGAAAGCCTCATAACACCTCAGTGAGTTTATGCATAGTCTTCTGTGTCTGGATTTATTTCTTTTCTCCATTCTAAGCATGAAATATCCCCCTTGGTTTTCTTGACCCTTCCTCCTCCTCCAAGCTTCTCTGACATAGAACTGCATTAAGACACACAAGGAGTGCATGATCTGAGTGATAATGTGACTCCAGATCACAACACACAGCACAGTTGTCAGAAGGTGCCCTGTTCTCAGGGATACAAGTTCACCCCAGGCAATGCTGAGCTGCCCTGCTCTGACTAAGACATCTGGGACACAGCCTGTGCTGAGTGATTGAGAGGAGCCAGTCCTGCAGCTGTGACCACCCCTGAACAGCCATGCTGATTTGCATGTGCCCACACAGCCCACTGCCCTGAGGATGTCTTATAAGGCTGCTCACACCCTGTGACTGAGTCAGTCCCAGTCAGGACACAGCATGGTCATGAGGGCCCCTGCTCAGCTCCTGGGGCTCCTGCTGGTCTGCCTGTCAGGTAAGGAGGGGCAACAGTGGGGATTATCTAAGAAAAATGTGGTCAGTGCTGCCTGACTATAAGGAAGATCCTATTGTAACATCACAGGTCGTAACAATACTTATTTTAATGTTTCCAATGTCAGGTGCCAGATGTGACATCACAATGACCCAGTCTCCATCATCCCTGTCTGAGTCTCTGAGAGAGAAAGTCACTCTCACCTGCCGGGCAAGTCAGAGTATTGGTAATTATTTAGCCTGGTATCAGCAGAAACCAAGACAGGCTCCTAAACTCCTCATCTATCGTGCAACCAATGTGGCATCTGGGGTCCCATCCAGGTTCAGTGGCAGTGGATCTGGGACAGATTTCACTCTCACCATCAGCAGCCTGGAACCTGAAGATGTTGCCGATTATTTCTGTCAACAGCATTACAGTACACCACCCACAGTGATACAGGCCATGACAAAAACCTCCAAGGGAAGCAGAAGTGCAAGGCTGGGCTGCCCCAGCTGCTCCTCCTGCTGCCTCCACCTGCTGAGAGCACTGCTCAGAGGCAGCCAGACCATGAAGGTCACTGGGGTTTTATTAGAGGGGAGGAGGGAGGCTGCTCTGCACCCTCACTTCTCCACACCTCAGCCCCAGCAGGCAGCCATGCCAAGGGCCACACTCGTATGTTAAAGAGAAGAATTTAAGACCAGAAGAGGCTGGATTGAGCATACTTGGTAGCTATGCAGCAAAGATAGGCCTCTTCATATTCCTCCACAGGAATGTTTAAGGCTTTATTTTTCAGTATAGTTTAAGTCCCCAGCAAAATTGGGAGACAGTACAGAGTTTTGCCCTGTCCCCCATGCCCACCATCCCTCCACCATCACCACCCAGACCCTGTTCCATTTGTTACACTTTGTCAACCTCCACCCACATCTACAGGGTCACTGTGGTCTCTATGGAACTGGACAAGTGGACAGTGACATATGTCCGGTACTACGGCCTGGCCAAGAGCAGTCCTACCCTTCACTGTCTGTGCTCCAGCTCTTCCTAACCTGCTCCTCTCTCTTATTGTTGTTCATGGGTTTTCACCCCTGGAGTTTCACCTGTGTGGAATGCACAGTATAGAACATATTCAGACTGTTCTGTTTCCCTGAGTGCTGTGCATGGGAGCTTTCATTGCATGATAGAGACCTCTTTTCTATCTCTTTTTCTATTTTTCATTTTTTTTGTGAATTTTTCTTTGAACTGTGCATTGAATCCAGGCATGTGCTGCCACTTAGCTACAGCCACAGTTGGGCTTTTCCTTTTCTTAGACAGGTTGGTCAGGGCCATGCTTAACTGATGAACCTGGTCTTGAAATTACCATCCTTCTACCTCAGTCTCCCAGTTGCTGGGGTTACAGGGACATCACTGCACCCAGCTTGATAGCTGTGTTGTTTTCAGTGCTGAGTGACGTTCTACTTTCTGGCTCTTCCACAGTATTGATCCATTTCCTGTGTTGTCCCACCTCAGGACCCATTTCTCCATCTTTTCCTTTATCTCCTGAGCTCACCATTGGACTTTCATTCTGGTGGATTCATTCAGTTCTGAAACTTTTATTTTTGTTGTTGTACAGTTTCTATCCCCTTGCTGATTCTGTTTGTTCTTCATTTCTTTCAAACATATTCCCAATTATAGGTTGATGCACATTTATGGTCGCTAATTAACATCCTGTTTAGATAATCTTTAGGTATATTTCAGCTCAGCGTTCATGTGAATTGATAGAATTTTCACATTCATATGAGGTTATACAGGTTATGATGATAAAGGGTTTTTCTCTGCTACCTGGACATTTCTGGTATTGGGTCACATCACAGGACCTGAAATTCTGAATGACTAACAAGTCCTATTTTATGCCAGCACTTTGATTTCTGGTCTACAGACAGGAAGGGCCCACCCAGATGAAAGGTTTCCTATCTTTCTAGGGCCCTGGAACTCCCTGGAAAGGACTTAGTAGCCAGAGATGACTGAATCTACAGCAAATCTTCTTAATCCACCAGTCTGTGTTTGTCAGATTTATATCACTGTGACAAGACAAGAAAACAATGCAAGTCTAACTTAGAAGACAAAAAAATTACTAAAGCTCATTGGTTCAAAATTTTAGTGCATGGTCAGCTGACTGCAGTGCTCTGGGTCCAGGTGAGAAAGAACATCGGGGCAGAAAGGCATGGTGGAGGAGACTTGCTTTGCTCATGGTGGCCAGGAAAGGGAAAAAGAGAGGTGAAGTGGTCTCAGGGAAGATGCACCCCTCCAGGAATCACCCCTAGTGACCACCTGTTCCAAACATTCCCACATGCTTACAGTCACCACCCCCAGTTAGAGCATTCAAACCATGAGGGACTAATGGGCTCAGTTCTCATTACCTAATCACTTCACCTCTGAATATTCCTACATCAATATAGGAGGTTTATGGGACACCTTATAATCAAACCATAACACAGTCTAAAGAAGAATATCAAACAATAACTTCAAATTAACCATTTTGATTCTATCGGAAAAGTTTTTCTTAAACCTGTTACTCATGGGTTCCAGATGTGGAAACAAATAGCACAAGTTGCACATGATCCTGAGGGAAGCAGGTCATGGAGAGGAAGTCTGAGAAATCCTCATGGTACCTGTTCCCTTTACCCTTCTCCATCACAGGCATTTGACACCAAACCTGGAGCCTCATTTGAGCCCTGCAATTGCACCAGCAGGACTGAAAAGAGTTTTCCCTATTCTGCTTTCTACTCACTGTTACCAATTTTGCTTTATCTTCATTTGAGGATAGGTTTCATCGGCTTGTGACTAGTATCCATCACTGTTCCTCTGTCCTGAGGTACTCCAAGTCACACTCCTCTCATCACCAACAGCAGAGAAAGATCTATTCATTATAGATTTATTATATGACTTGGCACAAACAATGCATTATTTGGATGTCCGATTGTCTACTCTCTTGAAAGACCTGAGTTAATAAACCTTGAGGATACATATTCAGGTGTTCTGAAGTGTTCCCAGGTGGATGTTTCACTGCTAGTTTCAGGACCTGTTGTTCAGCAGGGTCTAAAGTTGCAAAATTAGAAAGTCACATTCCCCTTAGCTTCCTAAGATATATTCATGTCATCAGGTCATGATATTAAAGATGAATAACATCTTAAAGGACACACTACAGTCTGTAGATGGAATCTGCAAGTGGGTTCTGGGTGATGCTGTGTTTGAAGGACCAGTGGATGCAAAGATCTTGCATGTATTGTTTCTTGTCCTGCACCACACAGTAGGTACTGGCTTGAGGATTCCTGATTCAGTCAATCCTACCCTCTCTGAGTTCCTGGATACTGATGCTCCTCAGAGTGCTGGGTGCAGGAAAGGAAAACATGAACCACAGCACAGGTGTGTTCCAGTTGGAAGTCACCACAGCCTGGCAGGGACAGTGATCTGAAATTCCAACTTCCCACAGGTGGCTGGAGACCTTTGGTTCTGCTGCTGGTTCTGATGTCCAGATATGGCAATAGTTCCAGCAGTACTAGTAGAGGTGGTGTTGGTGAGATGTGGCTCTAGTCATGGCCCTATTCCTGTCCCCAACACTGATCAAAGATGTATTGTGTAAACATGTTCCCAATTAAGAGCAAAAACAAATGCCAGTTAATCTGCCCAGAGGTGGAAGAGTCTTCCAGCATGCAGGGTCACTTAGCTCTCATCTGTACTAGGTTTTCTCTGTGTTTCAACATTATCCATGAAGTTCTATACACACAGAACCCACTCCATGGGTGGATCTCCCTTCATCTTCTCAGTAGTCCCTTGTCTCTGATTTTCTGTTTTCTCCTTGTGGGTCATTGGCCAACCAGCTGTCCAGGAATGCACACACAGATCTTTGAATAGGATACCCTCTGTCCACATGTCCATATGTGGTTTGTGACCATATGCTTTTCTTAAATATGGGCTAGCTGGATATAATATGTCAGCTCCAACCATCATTCTGGCTACACTGTGGTGGTATTCCACCTTACCTGTGCCTTTTAAAGATTTAATGCATTCAAGTCAAAGTCTAGTTCTTTTTTCCTCCTCAGGCAATGACTGATTGGAACAATCCATGTTGTTCCTCAAGTGAGCTCATGCAGACAGGAGAGGATAAGAGAGAAAAGTGGCATTGGACACAGGGATAATGTTCATGAATTATGTCTTAGTTCCGAACCTGCACATTTCCAAATGTATCATCTAACTCTTAGCATAAAGTATTCTCTAACTACTGGCTCATACTTTCAACAGTGATTTTTGGGATAAAATCTCAGCATAAAAAATGAAGACATATCTCAGTTAACAAAAATTTATTAATGTTTTTTACAAATTTATAAATATCACATTTTAAATGTCACATCATTTTAATTTATTTTCAATATAGCACAGATTCTATCCAAAACGTACAAAAACTTGACATTATGTACACTTTGACTCTTGAGAGACAAACTCATCAATTCTCTCCACACAACAATTTTATAATGAAGGACCTCATGAGACATAACCTGAATTTTGTGCCATCACAATTAAATGAAAATGTCAAAATAGGCTGCAAGTAAGGGGACCTACTAAAGGACATTTCAGTTTGCATGTGTGGGAACTCTCTGCACTGGAATTGAAACATGACATTTTTCACTTATATTCCACTTATTCTACATACATGTCCAGAGCTTTCCCACTTCCTCTTGATCAAAGCTCAAGGAAAGACATTTGAAATGAGGTAATTGGTCCTGATGCCAGATGGCTGCATGAGGCTGGTCCTCAGCTCACACTTCCTTTCCCAGGATGGACCCTCCCATCAAGCAACACCCTCCTGGGGTTTCTCCCTCCTCTACTTGGGGTAAAATATATCTTCATTGAATTTTACACACAAGCTGTCTTTGTCTCATTTCAAAAGATCCTTGTTTTGTCTCGTAACTTTCTTTTTCCAGTGCAGAGTTGATGATTTTCAACTGTGAATGTAGTTGAACCTGAAGTCTGGTGGAATTCACCATATTGTATTTGCAATATAAAAACCCAGAAATAGTCCTGTGTTTGAGGGTTTTCAGCTTTTGGTAGAGATTGCTGGAACAAGTTACAATCCTCCCCCTGAGGGAAGGTGTTCCTGACACACTGTGTGACCCAGGATCTAATGTCTTTGGTTTTGGAGACAAAGCCATGCAGGAAACAGTGAGTGCATGAGTTAAAGGAAGCAGAATAATTTCAATCCCTGATTAATTATATGTGGACTTTGATGTGGTGTGTGGAGTGTGCAGCTGTTCCCATGTGTGAATCAGGAAAGGCACATGAGGCATCTCATGAAGCATCTGAGAGTGGAGGAGGTAGACCATGACCAATGGGGAATATGAAGAGCAAAGACAAAGAGGGGCACAAGGAAAAGCAGGTGTCCAAAGTCAACAAAAGAACATTGTTCATGGAAAAATATATTTTTCCTCTGCAGTGTGCAAAAGTCAAGCAGGTCTACAGTAATATATATACTTCTCAAAAAAATTCAAATTAAAATCTCTAGTTAATTGAACACAGTCTTCAGCCAGGAAGAGGAAACATTTAAAAGTGCTAAAAAGGCATAAATATGCATGATATTCTTTACTTTCCATTCCCTTCTTCCCTCTTCAACTGTGTCTTTTCTGATCTGCCTCCAGGGGCTGAGAAACAAACCATTCTCTTCTTCAACTTGACTTCCACAGTGCCTGCTGTCTGGAGAGGGTTCCTGTGCTGGTGAGCCTTGGACACCTTCACTTCCTCCTCCTGTTTCCATATCATCAGTCCCTGTGTTAGTGGCCAGCATGAGTCACAGCTGTGATGTTCTGAACATACCCTGCAACAGCGGACTCCAGACCTTAAAGGAGAGACAAAGCTGATGACACAGTCTCGCCTATGGTGTCCCATAGTTGCCGCCCTCCTGGTCTACCTCTAAGTGGATCTGTTTTTTGTATTTATACAAATCCAAGGAAATGCTTTTGATTAAAAATGAAAAATCTAAGCATCTCTCATCTGCTCAGGAAACGACTAGTCACACATGGATCTAGTGACCTGGGTCTCTTAAGGGGAAGTTGAGGATCTGAGAAGGGTATTCAGGGGTCCAAGATAGGACTCTCACTTCCTCAAAAGCAGAGGCTTTGTAGAGAGGGTTTAGTATCTGGTGGAAACTGGAGCTGAAGCACCTCTGGGACCTTCCCTGCTGCTCACCAGGGATCTTGGTGACCTCTGCCAACTGCTGAGTGCTGGCCCTGGGACTGAGTGCCCTTTGGAG